>DWCF01005032.1:0-15057 GCA_018230265.1 Delias oraia | reverse complement strand
TAGCAAGACCAAGACCAATACCAGGTGTATTGGCGCAAGACCAAGACTAAGCTAAGTCTTGCATTTGGGCAACACTACCTACAAGAGACAACCGCGTCGTAGCACCAAAGTATCTCCGTAACTTCGTAGACTACGTCGCGTCTTAACTCTTAGCCAGGTGATCTCATAAATTTTCTTTAAAGAGATTATGCACGAGGAAATTTATAGTTTTTGATAAAAAAAACCTTTAGGTAAATACATTTAAAGTGAAAGTTATAATTCTATTAATTATGGTCTCTTCTAACACTATTTTATCTTCTATATTTTGTTTCTACATTATTTGAATTTAGTTTTTTATATAGATAACATTTAGAAACAAAAAATATTAAAAAGTCCTTTATCATCCACATTTCTCGTTTGAAACGATCAGGTGACACTGACAAAGGCGAAATACGAAATAAATATGTATGACTACGTTTGAAATATTATTACAATTTAATAGATAAATAAGTTTATCGATTAAAATATTATTTAGGATTGCAAATGATAATTTATATAAGTAAACAATATTTTTTAAAGGTAAACGAATAATCTAAGAAAATTGTATACATTAATAAATTACTAAGGAGAGTACCAGAACTATCACTAAATATATTGCAATTTTATTCTACAGCAGACAACGGAGCAGGTGGGTCTCCTATATGGTAAGAGAACACCGCCGCAAATAAAAAACTGCGCCACATTCAGCGCATTGGTTGTGTTGCTGGCTTTTTACACGGCACTTTAAAGGAAATCCGCGAAACTCTGCGAAACACAGTAAAAGTACCGTTCCCCGCTGAGTATTCTGTGACCCCGTGGTGCCACTTCGGAGGAGCCGAATTGTAATAAAAAGATAATAGATGGTCATATTACGTACTACAAAGTACAAGAAGACTTAAGTAAAGCTTTTGCTCCAAAGTTGTCCGTTGATATAATACTTAAAAAAATAAATCTCTACTAAATTTCTTGACTGTTTTCTGACCTGAAAATCTTTGTAAATAATCCGTGTCTTTACTTTTTATACGTTCAAAGTAAATATATGGTTCTATTTTATATAAAATTGTCTTTGATTATAAGAATAAAATTAAATCAACCCAAAACAGATTTATATCACTGATACACCTTCAATAACATCTAAAATTACTCTATCCGGTTGTGGAGTTCAATTAATTCGTACCGATACGACGGCCACCTTGGGGATAATACAAATGTAATGTGCTCCGTATTTTATTTTTATATCGTCAAATAAAATATTTCTTTGTAATTCGTGTTCCTGTAGGAAAAATTCAACATCAAAGTTGGAATTGTTTCCAAATTCTTCTAATTAAATGTACATTTTCTTTAATAATAACATTTTCTTAATCTATTATTGTTAGAAATTTTTAAGTAAAAAATTAATCAGAGTAGATTAAACTTATTTTTAATTACTTAACGGGCAATAAAGCGTGCCCTTCTACGGTAAATAGCTTTCAATACACCGCTTAAGCGGCATAAAAAGCCGGTAACACAACGAAATCACGGATTATGGCGCGATTGTTCATGGTGGCAGTATCTCTTACCATAGAGGAGACCTTCTCTGATACCCTCTAGACAATAAAAAAAACTCTTCGCTATGAAACTCTTGCATACACGACGGATTTCCAAATAGTTTAAACAAAATATCAATAAGTGTATTTGAATGTTGAGTCCGCAATCTGAGTAAAATGTTTGCACATTGCACTCGGCATGTTCATTCTATTCATTCGCGAATGAAAAGCAGTTTATTGGTTTCAATTCATTGCAGTACCGGCTACATTTTTATAAATCTAGAGAAAAATTCTAACAAATTATTTGAATACCTAATGCATTCGAGTACTTATTTACTTATATTACTTGTAAATAATTTAAAATTGCTTTAAATGGTTCAGCTAGTGTTATTTTAAAAAAATATATGGTATAACGGAAAATGGTGCAGGTTGGTCTCAACACCGCCGCCCGTGAACAATCGCGCCACAGTCCGCGCATTGGTTTGTTGCCGGCTTTATACGCCGCTTAAGCGGCACTTTTATGACCCTCCGATATTTTCACTCACTCAGCAAAACACAGTAGGAGCACCGTTTTACGCAACTGCCATTTAAAGCTGAATATGATTGAAAATATCAGAGGACCTTGAAATTATACGGCTTAATCGCCTATATCACCAATATGTGGATTGCGGTGCGGTTGCCCATGATCCGTTGTCCGCTATAAAAAAGACATAGTAATGAAACATTGTTTATAAAGGGAATGCAATACTAAGCAAGCTTATACAATGAGTACCTCATCGGACCAGAACGCATACTGGCAGTTTCGAAAGTCACTTACTCTTCTACAATATTTACCATATTACACGTGCGAGGACAAATGTTTCTCATTCAATCCCGGGAGTGTACTAAAAGTGATTACAAATTTGAAAATATAATTTACAGACTGGAGTAGTCAAAGTTTAAATGGATTTAAACTACAGCCATCAGTTAGGTGGCGCGAGTTAGCTGAGAACTCTAAGCCGTACTATTTTAAACCACTATCAAGTCGGACTAAAATATAAGTTGCGGTGCTTAAGTTAAATGTGACTGGTTTTGTCTCAACTTACGGCAACCAACTTCTTAGTTTCCATTTCGTTCTCCATATTCATTACTTTCCAAATTTTAGTTAGATAAATTTGAGAGCCTCATAGTTAAGTAGTAGTATACCACGAAACAGAGATATCGGGTTCGAATGCCAGTCCGGACAATATAAATTCTAATTTAATTTATAATTTCGGTCTCTGGAAGGGCTTTACAGTGGCCGGGCGAGTGTCTTAATGCTGTCGCACCCGTGGGAGAACCATGTTGAGCATATATGAACGCAGTAATTGGCCCGGCTCGTCCGAAATGATACGACGGGCTCACAGAATACTCAACGTGAAACGGTACTTTACTGTGTACTGAGTGAGTGGGGATATCGGAGGCTCTTAAAAATGCCATATAGAACCATTACCATATAGAACAACCTGCCTCGTTGTTCGTTATACAGAAACAAGAAGAAAAAGAATACAAGTACTGTTTCACGCTGGTATTCTGTGAATCCATAGTATCGCTTCAAACGAGTCAGCCAATGTGCTTCAATATAACTCTCCCACGGGTAATATTCCCTTTGTTCTAAATAAATTTTACGGATAAACATATAGATTCAGAAAAGCATTGCTATATGTAATAATACTACAACTACTATACAAATACTACTACTAACAAAATACACACCCAGTAACACCAAAACCGTTGACTTGCATCTTCTCGTAAAACCATGTCTTTTCCGATTCAGAGAAACAGGCTCCAATGAAAACACCTGTCTTTGTATTACGCAGCTCCTTTGGGTTTAAGCCTGTTGACAAATTATATTAAAATTAATGCATATGCGACATGTCATTTTGCCACTTCTTATATTTCTTGGCTTGTGTGTGTAGCGATCACAATTTTGTCAGTGACAGAATATTATCTTTATTTTTATATCTTTATCATATCATACATTTTGAGAGCTTCGTAGCTTAATGGTTTTAAAAAGTGTACCAAGACGCGAGAGGTATCCATACTAAAGCATATGCTGACGCAGTAATTGGGCCGGCTCGTCCGATTTAATACCACGGGCTCACAGAATACTCAGCTGGAAACGGTACTTGTACTGCGTTTCACAGAGTGAGTGAGGACATCAGAGATCCTTAAAAATGCCGCTTAAGCGGCGTTAAAAGCCGCCAGCACAACCAATTACTTCAAGTTTAGCGGGATTACTTCAAGTTTTATTTCAACTACCGACTGGTACGGTCTGACCGTCTGTAATACAATATATGGATTTAGGCATAACGAAATAAAACTGCCAATCAAACTGTCACTATGGTATCCCTTTTCAATAGAAATTTCTTGTTGTTTGTAATTTATATTTCTTAACATTTTCAGTTATTAATATGTGTTTTAATAGATAGCCTGAATCCGCATAGCTGAGAAAGCAGAGATTAAAACATGCAGACTTGAATATTTGCTTAAATGGAACGAACTTCAAACTTTAGCGGGAATAATATGAATGAATGTAGACACTATAGCAAAGATCATATAATTTTTATTAAAAATGGCGTTTGATATGATTCAACAATTCTTGTAAGCAAAAACTATAACTTAATATTTAAAGTTATTATTAAACGTAAAGATTTATTTTTATGGTTTCAATTTATCAACACAATGATAAAATCTAAATAACTGTAAAAAAACAGCTAAAACAACTAAAAAAAGAAAAACTAAACAGCTGGATCCAGATCGCTCAAGATCGTAACAGGTGGGCGTCTTTGGGGGAGGCCTATGTCCAGCAGTGGACTTGAATAGGCTGGTGATGATGAAATAATTGTATAATGAAATGTATAAGACTAATTTTCTTATGGATTGTAATTTAAACAAAGTACACCATGTGTTGTTCTAAAAATAAGAATTTTATTTCAAACTATATAAAGCATAACTCACCTTAAAATAGGAAAATGACATTTAAAGTCAATTTAAATCACAAATACAATTCATTCAATAATATTTTCTTATAAAATTTAAAGAATTTTACACATTAACAAAAAAATCCGAATTTGCTATGACATCTGTCACATTTTATTCGTTTCTTTACCAGCCAGCTATATACATACAAATATTATAGAAATATATTTTCTTTACGTATTTATAAATAAAAATGTATATTAATGTAGAAATACTGGTCAAAAATAAACTAATTTAGCTGTTATAATTTTTTTAATAAATGTTTATTTATTTTATTAAATGTAGTGTTATAAGACAATTTATGTTGACAATTTACAAATTTCTTTCACCAAAAAGGTTTCACTATTAAAAGATTGAATTTTCTTTCATTAAACAACTCTGAAGCACAAACAAAAATTATAGTAAAATTAAGCTATTAGATAAAAATATTTATAGATATTGTATCAATAAATTAAAAAAAATATCAAATTGGTTTTGTATTTTTAGCATGAGCATATTTTTCAATGCAATAGGTTTTTCATGAATTATAATTTATTATTCAAAGTTCGAGTTCTCTTTTCGCATTGATGTATTGACTGAGCAAACAATAACTCAGCTTATTCGGCATCGGCCGATGAATTATTCAAATTTTAGACATTGATGTAGATCTTTTATCATTTTCACGTAATAGCGACGAGACATATTGTTATCATTCTAAACCTATTTATTATTATTATATTATATTATTATTTAACCTATTAAACCTATTTACTTCAAGTTCGTCCTCTAATGTTTTTTTATCAATACTATTTAATTATCGCTGTTATTTTCTGTTTAAGACACAGAATAAGACTGCTAGTCATAGACGTAACAAAATAAGAAGAGACAGAATAAGGCTGTACAAAGTTCAGGTTATATTCACCTATAAATGAAAATTTCAAAAGTAATTGAACAATTTTAAATTTGTTTCTCTGGATATTCACACTAAGTAACAATTATAAAGTAGTTGCTGAGATATAATTTTATAAACTGTTTTTTTTTTAAATGTTGTTTGCGGTTTTTGTAAAAATATAATGCAGATATATAGAAATGATACAAAGTTGTGGTCAAGCTCAAGCAATTTCTCTGCCAAGGAATGTGGTGAAAGAGCTTATTTTCAAAGGATTACACAGATCTCTATATATTTTGAGTGTGGTAGAATGAAATTAATTACATTTAATAATATATATTTATTTGACTGAAAATGGTAATATTTTGTATGATTGCAATTGTATTACTCAGAGAATACATCGAGAATTTTATCAGATTTCCGATACAATCTGTTTATTAATATAGCATACTTCAAATAATATAAACAAATGCTCAATATTGCAATGAAAACGCGGTATTAAAGACGAAAATATGACCTTGACTACGTCAAACGTCACGTTTGCCGCCTCACTAGCCGAACGGAACAGAATGACTGAAACATCAGCCATATTGTTAAATTACTATTAGTATTATATAATCTATTATAATAATTATATAAATTATTTATATAATTTTCAAATCTTTGAAATTATATTTTTATTTTTTAAATTATAATTTAAAAAGTTATATTAGTATTCTACTAGGTATCCCATAATTTTTATCCTAAAAGTGACCGAAAATGTACTCAGAAGAATCAATCTGTCTTTAAAACTTTGCGATGCAACTATTAGTGTTTTAGTTTCTTGGTATTCTTATTTCTAACTAAAAATTGTCAAATAAATATATAGGCTTCAATTTCTTCAAAAATCAATATTACTTTTTTAACATATTAAAGTAAATCTATACATATTTTTTCTAATATATTGAAGTAATAATTAATAGATTTTGTTACGAGTAGCAAGTACTATGTTTATTTTAATAAAATTAAAATATTCCCACTGGCAACTGGATCGTTCCGATTAAAGTATTGCAAAGCTTTCATTGAAATTGTAATTCAATACTCAATGTCCTTATTAGAAATAGCCGAGCCGAATTTAATTCACTAAAAGAAATTTTCGGTTCGGATAAATTACGCTCATTACGGCCAGAAGAAACCGCGGCATTCTTATAGATCACTGATCTCGTTTACACCATCTAGATTATTTAATTAATCTTTTGGAGAACTATTTCTAGGTGTCTTATCCTATATAAGTTAGCAAAACGGTTAGGCACAGAATAATCATTGTGAAACGGTACTTGTACTGTGTTTCGCAAATTGAGTAAGTTTCTCAGGCCCTTAAAAAAATGACGCTTAAGTGGCGTAATAATCCGGCAACACAACCAATGCGCGGACTGTGGCGCGGTTGTCCATAAGCGGTTGTACTATACTTAATTACAATAAAGGAGACCCACCCGCTCCGTTGTAAACTATATTATAAAAAAAACTATATAATATATTGTGTTAATAAAATAAAAATGGAATTCATTGAACATAGATTATTACAGTTGGCTCTCGAACAAGTAAAAACTATTTTACGGAACTTCGTATGTTTTTGGCCTTTGTGACTCATTGTTACAAGCAAAAATATGGTCAGTGTTTAAATGGAGTCTTTAATTATGTACAGCCATGAACTATTGTTAACCAAAGACAAACAAATAATATAAGTATTAATATAATTAATGAAAAATATAAATCTACACTATTTTATCTATAATATTATTCAAATTATTTAATTGACATTCGATAAAATTAATAAGAGAAACGCAAGAGAAATTCATCAAAGAGGTTTTACATGTAGTTTTTGACATTTTACAATCTTTTTTTGTAGTCTGTGAATCGAATTTCTCATAAATGTATTCCATAGAGGTTTTGTATAAAGATAACGAATGTAAAAGCGATTCGGTGTGAGGAGAGGCTTCGCGAGTAAAGTAATTTCGTCGGTACACATACAGACAATACAATTTCGCCTCAATATTATTCGGACCGAATACCGTTTCGCCTTTTTTGCTTTTGTTGAAGTTTTTTTTGTAGTAAGAAATTTTGCAAGGGAACGCACCGTATAATTTTGAACGTCTCAAAAATTTTACGTTTGGTTTTATCCCAATTAAGCGAAATTAGATTTTTAAATGACATTAGTTGATTCGTAAACATTGCCAATAAATTTAATTACAAATATCGCTACAAATTATCGTAAGAAAAACAGAATGGAATGGTTGTATTTAAGAAAATACATTTATATATATTTTTTTTAATTTACATATAATAAATACATTTTAATTAAATACTGTTTGCACCAACACTTAATAATTTAACTGGTATGAAAAATATACCCATATGTTGACTGATGTCAGACCTACTTAATATGCGCACAATATTTCATAAAATATATTGATTGAGTTGTTTCGGAGGAGTTTTGAAAAAACTATCGTGATACGATAATTATAAGAATATTCGATTAATAAAATTTAAAGTTAAATAAAAATATCAAATTATAATACTATAAATTTTTTTTGTAAATTACTGACTAACTTTGTATATTAAGTTATGCTAAATCACCCAATGAATATTCTTATACAATAATATTGTAAATACATATGTGTTTTTATTGTATAGTTAATAATGGAGCAGGTGGGCACATGGGCGGTGTTCTGTTTTATGATAAGAGAACACCCAACCATTGGGAACCGCCCCACAAGAGTTTCACGTTGAGCCCGTGATATCAGTTCCGACAAGCCAGCCTTAATTAGTAGGTCAGCATGTGCTTTAGCGTGGTTTTTTTAAATATACATCATCTATGTATTTTTCATTTTCAAGTACTTTAATTAAAAATCTCTATAATGAAAAGACTTCCTTGCAGCATTTTCTTGTATAGGTCTGACTTTACCTTAGGTTTTATTATGTTTTTCGTAGCAAACACAGAACGATTGTTACACTGTATGCACACAGTCTCTCGAGATCTTTGTAGTTTCAAGATTGGTTTTAGAAAGTCACCTTCGGCTATAGATTTTATACATTACAGATTCCAATACAATCTTAAAATATAGGGTCTTTCAACATGGACGGATCTATGCGATTCAGCGAACCCACGGCGTTGTCTATGGTCATTAAATTTGAGCTCTTGGGTCATTTGGATCTTGTACGAATGCAGGCAAAATTGAAGTCTACGGAAGGCCGATTTCTTATGCTCGACTACCTCTGAATCTCTCACTCTCACATACGGTGGTATTAAATAACTAAATAATTGTCTTAATCGACTTACCAGCATCAATAACAGCCTCGTATGCCTTCTCCAGCAGTATTCTGCACATGGGGTCCATAGTGTGGGCCTGCTTAAAATGTACGCCGAAGAAAGAAGCGTCAAATTTGTTGACATTATTAATTTTTCCAGTACGTTGAGGAATCTCGGGGTGACTGAGCTTCCAACGCCGACCATCGCCAGAGATCAGATCAACCTAGAAAAAATAGAAGAACCGTTAAAAATATAGAACAATAAACACATTCCTAAGTCGAGAGAAGTAACGGCAAAGTTTGAAAAGATGTTTAATAAGTCTATAGTCTTTTATATGTATAAAAATAATATACACACATATACAACCTGTTTGTTCCACGAAGGTTGAAAACAAGATGGCGGCCAAATAAACTTCTTTCATTTAATATTAAAGATATTAAGTATAAAGATTAGTAAAAGTAAGTAAGTATTGGTAAGATTAGAGATTATTAATATTATATTATATGTTTGATAATTATAATTATAATATATTCTGTATTCTTTTATTATTCTTGTTGAATATAGACGTTTGGCACCAGTGTGACAAACGTACCATAATTTGTATTATTTTTAAAAAATATTTATTAATTAAAACCCCAGCATGGCTCTTCCACCCGTGGGAGAGCTTAATATATGCTTAACATAGCTTAATTTCTACTGACGCACTAAGTGGGCCGGAGTCTAAGTGATACCACAGGCTCATAGAATACTCAGTGTGAAACGGTACTTCTATTACATTTCGTTGACTGAGGATATCGGAGGCCCTTAAGAATGCCGCTTAAGCGGAGTAAAAAGCTGGCAACAAAACCATGCGCAGTCTGTGGCGCGATCGTCAATGGGCAGCGGTGTTCTTTTACTATATAGGAGACCCATCTGCTCCGTAGTGCGCAATACTATAAAAAAATGTAATGATATTCCAAGTGACATTTGCGCTGCAACGACATTGACCCCAAAGGTAATGTGGCAGCACGTGTACACACAGAGGTGTCGTTAGGCGTGAGCCTCTTTGGCCACTGCCTACGGCCTCACGTGCCTTGCTGGGCCTAACTTGACAGTGTTTATTTTTGATTACATAAAATTCGTCTACAGGTCGCTAAAAACAGGGCGTCGAAATCTGCCTAGCCCTCATCAAATTAAGATCTTTCTCCGCCACAGTACATACAAAACCTTAACATATACCTTATTAAAGAGGTTCTCCTGTAGATGCATGACAGAGTTGGAGTCTGGAAAGTAGCCAGATATACCGGTGATGAGGACCTCATCTCCAGGCGGTGGGTGGGACAGCCGATGTCCTGACGTCAGACGATCTTCCGTTGTTATTATGGGTGCCATCTGTGATAAATTATGAAAACAGATAAATTATGAAATCAAATCATCCATTATTTTTTACATTATTATTTAGTTACAACTTGAAGGCAAACTTTCTAGATGCTCAGCGAATTATGTAATCCATCGACCATGGTGACCATTAGCCGTAGCAGGGACGCGAATGCGTTGTCGGCCTTTAAGTGATGGGTTAGAATTTTTTGAAGTTAAATTAATTTTAACCTTGGCAGGTAGTAGTACCAGCCTACCCGTATTCAAAGGTCTAACCTGTTGCCCGCTAAAAAATTTAGTTGATTTTTACAAATGGGCTCATAGATTAATTAATTGTTTTAAAAGTGTACCAACGTTCCGGAAAATTATAATTCGGAAGGGCTTGCCAGTAGGCGGGCGAGTGTCTTAATACTGTACCCGTTGGTGAGCTATTTAGACGCCTATGCTGACTCACTAAATGGACCGGTTGTTCCGAAGTGATACCACGGATTCACAGAATAATCAACTTGAAACGGTACTTGTATTTTTTTCCTGAGTGATTGAGGATATCAGAGGCCCTTAAAAATGCGGCTTAAGTGGCGTAAAAAGCCGTAAACACAACCAATGCGCGGACTGTGGCACAGTTGTCCATGTACGTCGGTGTTCTCTTACCATATCGGAGACCCACCTGCTCCGTTGTCCGCTATACTATAAAAAAGCTACAATTAACTTTATTTCATGTTATTATTGAAATGATATTGATTTATGTATGACGTTTTATACAAATTTAAATCTTTTCTATCAATTCACATTACAAAGGTGACACTTGACCTCACTACATATTAATCAATATTTAGAACTATTCCGTATGCACATAAAATTTTCAACTGCGCATAAGTTAATTTGAATAAATTAATTAAAATAAGACTTAAGTATTATTTAATTCAATTTTATACATTTACAGTTATTTAATTTTATAAAATTATAGTAGGCATATATAATACAATATAATATATAACATAAATATGTAATTTGCAATAATAAGAGAATATCAGTGAGAATCTAACAGAACTAAGCAATTCATTATATGTAATCAAAATTAAAGTAAAAAAAAATGATATTTTTTAATATCATATCATCTGATCCAGTATTTTTTATGAAAATCTGGAGTTAAATTAGGTACCCAAGTACCTAAGTCGTATTGCTTTGGAAACAGGTAATCAGATGATTCCATAGAGAGGTGGTGCGCGACACAAAATGTCTTAAAAAACATTCATAATACTTCAGTGTGAATATATAAATTGTATCTTTAATGATCAAAATACAATGGAAATTATTTACTTTGATATTCAAGGTATAGCACATAATAAATTCCATTTATAATACAATATTACGTTTATTTGTACCAGCCAGGGAACATCAAAATTTGTATGCTTTTAGAATTCAAACAAATTCAAGGAAAATGGCTGTTATGAGCAAAAGAGTACAGGTTTATACATATTTATAATCATTCTTCCGAATTAGAGGATTTATAACTAGAATAACATGTTTGTTATAAAATGTTGGTATTATATAAAGATATACGCGTTAATTGAAATAAAGTCTTATCTTAAACGTGCTGTCACTCTCTCGCTAATATTAATAAGTTTTTGCAGAAACGAGACAGAAGTAGTCTTATTTCATTTAAAAATTAATAATAATTTCGCGTAAGAGGAACTTTTGCATGAGTTATAAATCTGTGCAGCCTTTACATAGAATTGGCGACATTCCAAGGCAGTGTTAACTGCTTTATTCACAGAATAAAAAGGCGCGGCAGATGCTTTCAGTATTGACAGCTAAAATCCACTTTCTAACCATAGTCTGTGGAAACGTCTATGGATAGAACGTGTTGAACGTGGATACTCCTTGGTCAAATCAAATAATACTTAAATTATCTCTCACTTAAAAATAATTGTATATTACTTTACGTTCATTCAAAATGTTTACTAAAAGTAAGTTTTTGAAGCATCTTATTTAATAGTTTTAGTGTTCCATGAAGCTCGAAGTATCCAGACAGTTAAAATATAATTTATGATTTATTCGGTCTCTGGAGCGGTTTTTCATGAGCGGCGGTGTTCTCTTACCATATAGGAGACACCTACTCCGTTGTCCGGTATAGAATAAAAATGAAATATAATTAATAATTTATATTTTATACTAAATGGATACAGATAGTATTCATGTTTCATGATTAATTCTTGATAATTGTTTAAATTTTTCTCTTTTGTAAAATAATATATAAAGGTTATTCTTTAATACTTTTATCTTTTATAAATTGGAAATCAAACAATCAGGAAACTGTCCTAGGACAGATAATACACAGCCTATTATTTCCTCAGCTACAGCAGAGCTAGGTATGCGTTGTTGGGTTTTAGGGATCGTTAAATTTAATTCATAATCTTTTAATTTGAGTCAGCAAATATTTATACACCTACTTATTCTATACACTTTACTATTAGAATATTTACCTTATTACATCACATATATTTTGTAATTTATTCGAAATTTTTTAATGTCAATGAAAAAGTTTAATTATCATTTTAATAAATTGATTTTTTTTTTAAACTGTCAATATTATTAGGCGTACAATTTCCACCGTTTTTATTCCCATCAATATGGTGTTTTATTGTAAAAATATTGTAAATCGCAGGCCTGAGTTGAAAAACTTGATCAGCAACGCACACGTTGCTCTACAAGGGGTAGCCCTAGGGTAAGCTAGGTGTCCATGGACGGAGGAACGCTTATAATACTCGTTTGCCACCATTTTCATTAAAAACTGGCTATCTATTGCAAAACGACGGAAGCAAAGTTGTACATCTATGACTTTTTTCATTTTCATGAATAATGATACCATTTAAGTCGAGTATAATATCTTTCTCCGTACTCTGTTGGAATATCGCGACTTTTATAAGAAAATCTACTATTTTCTTTTTCTCTTCATGAGACTTTTCCATTTAAACTTTTAGTAATTTCCGAAACTAAGATTGAACTATCAGCTGTCGTAATCAGGTTTACCCTTCTCTCTACAAAATCTCAACGGTATATAGAACCTACCACTATACTGTGTTAATAAACTACGGAGTTAATTTCGTTGAACGCGTAAATCTATGGATCCACTCGTTTCAAGGGATCCTTTCCCCTACTTTGAACACGTTTCTTCTATAGTATGTAAGATATTTAACCATGCCACAATCCGCGCCTTCATTATTTTAACGGCTTTCTACCTTTGTACCTGTTAAGAGGTATAATCTATAGAATATTGATAGCTCCGCTAATTTAGCACACTGTTTCACGCTGGTATATTCTGTGAGCTCGTGGTATCAGTTTGGACAAGCCGACCCAACAAGTATGCGTCGCTCTCATACAGGTAAGTCAGAGTTAAAACCCTTCCAAAGACCGAACAAATTATAAACTTTTATACAATCGAGGGATCGAACCTGATACTTCTGAACACTTGGTAGACGTATAAAACCACTTGGTCTTATACCACGCTACACGCTACAAGGCTCTCAAAAGCTTTTCATTTTTTTCAAAGTATCTTTTAACGAAAAAATTAAAGCTATACAAAAAAGGGAAAAATATACTATTAAGAACTCTAAAACAATTGAATATAGTTTGCATATAAAGTTACCATACGTCCCGCAACTGCATACGAGAACACTTTTTGAACTGTCAGAATAATTTAGTCGGTAACAAAGTTGTGAATTTGTAAATAGTTGATTTAATAGCAGTGTAATAGTTGAAAAAGTTCACCAACTGTTACCATTTCACTGGAGTCAAGAGTAACCGGGTTAAGAGTTACGTGAAAATTATTTAAACTGATTAAGAGTAAAGCACCCTGAATCACTTGTGTTATATAACTTATTTTATATAACTCAACATATATATATTTCATTCTATTTACTGCCCATATATATTAGAGAGATTTTAGAAATTCTATGAAACCGATAAGTGGTAATAAATGTAGTGTGTATCTTCCCTGCCTACATTTTCCGTGGACCGTTTTTGCAGAATACGGTGTCTAAATAAAGGAAGAAATACTATTCACCTACCTAGTCCTAGTCCTAGGTACTAACCTAGACGTGGAATTTTTTTATCAAATAGCGAACAACGGGACAGGTGGGTCTCCTATATGGTAAGCAGCAATTTTAAGGGCCTCAGATATCCTCACTCATTCAGCGAAACACAGAAGAAACGCTGTTTCAAGTACAACTACCATTTCACACTGAGTATTCTGTGATCCCATGGTATCGCTTCGGACGGACCGGCCCACGGGTGATGACTCCCTCTTTTTCAAACTTATTACTGATCCATACTGACCATATACATTTATATGCGTCAGTTATTACGTAACTAAACGAATTAATAAATCTAATTTATTATTTCTTATAGGTTCTATAATATACTTAACATTAGATTCGTTGTAATTTTTTAAATTAAAGATATACTATTAAATATATTTTTAACCTAAGCACAAAGATATATTTAATTAGTTTCAAATGCTCTGTAACAATGTCTCTAACGAAATGTCTGGTACCTTAAATTAAGAATACTATAATAACAGAAATTAAATTACTGAAAATATATTATATCTAATAGATAAAATCCACTAATATAAAAATTATAAGCTATAATATTGAGCTGAATTTCACAAACGGTAAATAATAATATTAAAACGTAATATTTACCTTGATTGTCACAGAAGGCAAGTGTCACAAAAGCCGTCGAGAAATAAGTATGAACACCGGCCGGACACCACTTCGTGTCTGGACGAAGGGATACATCGATTCTTGTTTATAAAACCGATAGTAAAAAAATATTTATACAGTATGTTGTATTTTGTTGTATTGTATTAAAATGTCAGTCAGTGACAATTCTTGTTTAGTTCTAGGTTTTTGAAAAAACGCAAAGGCAAAAGTGAAAGTTTTTGAAAAGTGTAATTTGTCGGATTTTCTCGGTGAAACCTACATATCGAAGGCTTT
>DWCF01005031.1:0-15057 GCA_018230265.1 Delias oraia | reverse complement strand
CTAAAAAATAGTTAACACAAGTTGAAAAGTTTTATATTCTCCGTTACGCAAAATAAATCACAACGAAAACAAAGAATAAAAAACGTAGAAGAGTCAAAAAAGTGTCAAAAAATTATTTAATAGTGCATGATTTAATAAATTTAATACAAAAAAGTTGCATTATATATAATATATCAGAAAAAAAACAATAAGCAATATTAAAGGTCGAGAACTGTTTGATATTCAATCATTTTCTTCCCTTAAAGCTTTTGAGTCACTATCTTTTGAAGGCCAGCTGCAAGTTTTCACTCAATAAATAACCACTGTACTGTAAATTTTAGCATCAAGATCTTCCTCCACTCTACTGTTTATCTTATTATATTTGAACCAAAACTTAATTAAATATTGTTTACAATTATGATTTTTTTATATACTATAGTGGACAATCGAGCAGGGTCTCCTATAGGATGCTGTATTGGTTATGTTGCCGGCTTTTTACGCCACTTAAGCGGCATTTTTAAGGGCCTCCCATATCCTACTCACTCAGCGAAATAGTACAAGTACCGTTTCACGTTGAGTATTCTGTGAGTCTGTGGAATCACTTCGGTCGAGCCAATTACTGCGTCCACGTATGCTTCAGCATGGCTCTCCCACGGGAACAAAATGGATAATCTCGTTTTTTCTTTCTTACGCAGTAAAAGATATTTTAATATTTAAACATAACAATCAGAAAGCTTTTCTACAGAAAACATGTAATAAATAATAGCTTTTACCATGATTTTAACCGACTAAAATGTCCTTTGCCACTTTAATCTCTTTGTTTCCTATTTTTATTTTGTGGACGACCCAAAAACTGTTGGAACGTGTTTGGACTTAACTCCAACTATTTATACGCTATATTTTATACGTCTAGTCGACAACTAACAAGCTTTTATGTAAATGAAACGATTTAGTATTCTTATTTTTCGTAACGATAATGTATGAATGAATAATTAATAAATGCCCCATTACTTCTATGAACATATTGAAACTGCAGATTTTGAGTTTTGACTAGACCTTACCTTTTACTGTTATTATAATATAGTTGTATATAGTATTAGAATATAGTTTTAGAAAAGGGAAATATGACTATTGTTGACTATATAACCGGGTAAGTATCAATTTATACCATCAATCCTTTTATTTATTATAGTGCTGTCAGTATTAATAGTTTTTAGAGCAAAATAACGTTTGACAGTTCACTTAGTATTAATATAAAATATATTGAGTATCAAATAAGTATTTAACATTTTTTTAAAGTTGTATAATCCACAAGATTATTTTAAATAAGTTCTTAATTATAAAGACTTCTGGCGATTGAGCTGTAAAATTAAAGAAGAGTCTGTGTTATTTCAGAAAATATTGTAGTTTATTTTGAAATGAAAATGATATGACGATAATTATTGAGACTCATAAAAAATTCAATCATCGTTACAATAAACTTTATGAATTCTCCAACACGATGTGTTGTGGTGGGATTTGGATGGCAAACTTTTATATCTTCAAATCAACAAACCTGTCTTTTGCAACCAAAAATTATTTTTTAACAACGTTTTTTAATTTTAAACATTTTGAAACATACCTACGACTTTTTAACGAGGTGTTTTGTGATCTTAATTAGATTAAATCTAGTTATATAATGTATATAATTGATGTAAATATAAATTATATTAAAACAACACATTTTATTTATAAGCATGTATTTAAAAATTATTGTTTAGATTATATCAATAAAAACATACGAGTAAGGCCAATGAAATAACCTGAAAGTTAGTACAAGTAAACTAATTAACTCTAACATAAAATTTATTATTGCTATTTACCGACTACGGCAGATAAGGTTTATGTGGGAAACAGTTTCTCTTTGTTGTAATTACAAATTCAAAGAGAAACTATAATTAATCTTTTTAATGTGATTTGTGTATTACAACATTTAAAATGAATGTAATATTTTAAACAACAGATACCACGTATAAAGAATAAGAAAAAATTATTCTATCAAGTAATAAATGAATCTACTTAAGGATTGTGACGGTTTTTAAAATACCATATTATTACACTGTAAGTAGACGCTACGTTTAACATCTGAGAATAACTTTAATTTTAACTAGTTTTGAGTTAAAAAAAATATTAACTTGAGAAAGACGCAGCAACTATAATTACAATTTATATAATTTCTAATACATCGAATGTATATTAAATATGCTATATGTACTAATATTAGTAAACTTACTTTTCTGTGCTAAAGCGCCAATTCTATTATCCACGATTAGTACACAGATGAACACCACAGAAAACATCTTCATTCTCATCCCTATTAAATTTTTATATCAATCTTTATAATAGTTATTTATGATTTCATTCTTGAAAAATACTCATCATAATAAAATTAGTATTTTTTAAGTAAATTTTTTTGATATAGTTATATTAAAACAAGAAATCACCATAAGTTTGTGAAAATAGTTTATAAAACCTATGATTTATTCTATTATAATTTAGCAATTGTTATATGCAAGGATGTTACTTAGTAACAGATGATTTAAGTAATTAATGGTGTTAGTTAATAAATTAATCACGATTCCATTAGCTTCCGTAGCTCACTAAATAATTAACTTTGGTTACGTGTTCCAGCTACGACGTGGCGTAGCACGCTAGCTACGTCCCGTAGAAGACTGACGTACCTCTTGGAGCTTGTAGTCGACAACCCGGACACTTCAATCTCATTTTAAACTGAATTATAGAGCACGCGAAATGATAAATATACGAAAAAAATATTGTATTGATATTTTAAAAGTTTTTATTTTTATATTATGAAAACTTTAAGTAAAGATCTACTATTTAAGAAAAGGGAAATTAAAACAATAATTTAAATTTAATCTGATCATTTAGTATATTAAAAGCTCAAATTAAATTAATTACTAAAATACAGTATCTAAATTATAAATATCAAAAGTTTTAAATATATTTTCATTTTCACATTTCACATTTTCATTAAATGAATTTAAAAGACAACTTAGTAATATTTTCAATTTAATTCAAAACCACATTTTATTGATAACCAAAACTTAACCGTTTATTGCTGTGGTGTAGGCTCGTTTTGAGTTAATTGTAAATAATTATCTGAAAAGCGATTAATGCGGCTTATAGCAGTCATTTCGGTTGTACATTCTGGTGTTGACACACATAAAGGTAAATATATAAATAAGATCGATTAATTTGGGTACGAATCCCAGAGGCTTTGATGACCCTTTTTTATAGTATATGGTAAACACGAATGATATAAAAATTATAACGAATGCGTGATAATTATTTTTAATAATTATGAAATAGAATACTGATACAAAAGCCAAAATTAGTAAAGTTACAAACATAAAATATCGAAAATTATAAACACCCTTACCGGCATATGTATCTTTTAAACACAATGTTTGAAACATTATGTCTCCAAAATGATACATATCTAAATATATGATTATTATGTAGTTTTAAACAATTATGAAAAAAAAAAATTTTTTTTTAGAACGGTCAGTTAGGGTCTGGTGGTGAAGGTGTTTAACTTATGTAAATATTATTTGCTCTTTTTTTTCAAAAACTCATAAGTAAAGGTGAGTTTAGAAATTAAAATTAATGTTCTTACTCATATGAAATTATAATTTGCAATTCGTATATTATATATAATTTGCAATAAATATTATACAAATGTCTTGTAAAACAAGTACCAGCAATAACATTCCATATTTATAATCTTGTGCATATAGAACTGCTTTTCGTTTTCGGTTTTCCCATACATTAGAGCATAAAAGTTTGAAAGGATACTCCGCATTGCGGAAAGATGTTGAGCGGATGAAAAGAAGTAATTATTTACAAATAGATGCAATACATCCAGACAGATAAATCTCAGGGAAAGGTATCTGGGACAAACAGGGTGGCGATGGGTGGTGGGAGGAATGTAACATTAATTGGCAATCTCCGTATCCAAATGCCCTCGATGTTCGTATGTTATCCTCAAATATATTAGTTACCGTTCATTAGTAAGAGGCTTACATCATTATAGGTTTCTATTATTTAATTTTTATTTATATCTAATATTAGAGCAATTAATCATTTTTAACACGCGATGGCGCTATTAATCTATTGGGATCATTTTCGAGATACATTTTGTTTTAATTAAAATCAGTCGGTACGACACTTACGTGTAAATTTAAGAGAACAATGCAGACTTACGTGATGTAAATTTTAAGCTAAAATATGTGGATTCCATTAAAGGACTGCAAAACTTTGTAAGAAAATATTCATCCCAGGAGACGAGAGTTTTGAACTCGAGCTTTATACATTTGATATTTTATTTAGTTGTAATAATAACCAGCGGACAGTAAATGTTGATTTCCAAAAAGTGGAATTATTTACATTCTATTTCAAGTTCATAAATAATTCTTAATCGGTATACCAAGGTTTTAAAAATATTACTTGCGACTATCTTTTACTACTTTTCGATGAGCAAATATTTTATTATTAATATGTAAATTTTTGGTGAAAAGTTGATGTTATCATGTATAAAATTTTAATTAACAAAATCATTTATTAGAAATGTTGTCGGGAAATGTTCAGTAAGAAAAGGAAACTGTTAATGATGCTCACACGTACAGCTTTAATTAATTAAATTATAACTTGGAAATTCTTTGTGTCGGTTGAAAATTATTGTTCTTTTGGGCTACAATTTGATCAAAATATATTATGATTTATTAATGTAGATATATAGTCTCTCGAATAAGTAATTGGATCAAATCGATCTTAATAACTAACTAATAGGAACGTGTATTGTGACTCATATTCCTTATTAATAATACATTATTTTAGCGTTGTTTTATGAATTAATCATCATCATGTCAGCCATTCCACTGCTGGACATAGGCCTGCCTCTTGGACCTCCATGAATACCTATAGGAGGTCACCTGCATCCATAGTCATCCGGCAACCATTATAAGGTCGTCTGTCCACCTTGTGGGTGGAGGTTTCACGCAACGCTTGCTGATCCGTGGACTCCACTCTACCAGTTTTTGGAACTTATATAACTAAACTGCGATTGCCAACACGACTACCAAGCGTGGCGATTATGGCAAAAACTCCCTTCCCCCAATGACACAAATATAATCACGTGTAAATAATTTATTACAATGAAATAACTAAAAAGAATTACTATACCTTGTTTTGGTAAGATTTTTGTATTAACCTAAAGTAGTAAGTAAATCATGCAAGTAAATAAATTGTTAGAGCGTAGGAAATCGGTTCAATGGATTTAATCGGTTCAATGGAAATAATGAATCGTATTGATTCATAAAAGTGCATTACCCTCATTAGAAAAGGAGTTGAAGGAGGCAGAATAAGTTAAAATGTAATGTAGTTCTAATCAAAGTGAGGATAGTTTAATCAGGTGAGTGAGTTGGCTCAGCAACGGCATAATGCAATTAACTGGCTCCACAAATGCTATGCGATATTTGTTGAATTTAAGTAATAATTTCAAATATTTTACAATATTTTGGTTACCTTAATTCTAATAATCAAATCTTGAACCTTTTTTTTAGTAAGTTAATTGATTTCGGTATCTCTGTAATATTGTCTATACGTATTAAATGATATAGTCGAGGCATGTATATATATTATAGATATTGTGTTGATAAAGTCTATGCAAGCCTTCATACAGACTCGTAACAGTTTGATGAATAGCTTACATTTATCAGACGATTGAACGCACAATTTTGAACGATATTATTTGGTGAATCAATCACGATACTTTAACTGCCATGAATTAGTAAGAAAATGAGGACTTATAATAAATTACGTATTGTACTTTCATACAAAGTAGAGTAAATTAAAATTCAGAAATAAAAATCATCTTCAAGATTTATAGTTTTTTTGCTATATTTATTGATGTGACACAATCCGTTTCATACGTTACAATAATTATCTGTAGTAATTTAAAGTTCTTCGTAAATTTCAACATCAATATTAATCATTGACACTGTCGTATCATATTGTATAAAAAACATAAAAATTTCTATGTCGCGCGCTACCCTTGCGTAGGCCATTTATCACAAGCGATGCCTAAATCCATCTACGCAATAATAATTTTATTGATGACGGCACTTAACATCGTTATCGGTGTTTACTTATTTTTATAACGGCCTGTTTAAAGAGAGTATACTAAACTGAGATATTAATGAAATTTTATTATAAGTGATGATTGTATATTTTTAAAAAAATTACTGTAAATAATTTTTAACACAATATTGAACTCACTACAATTAAATTATAATTAATTAATAATATTACCTATTTTTATTTTCGTCTTTGAAAAAATACTCGATCGTCAATTTCCAGATACAAATATAGTATTTGAAAGCATCCAAAGGTATTAACGATACGGAAAATTAAAGGAAATCGACCGGTTATGAGAGCGGAATAGGACTTAAGGTTTTAACATTTAAAACGGTAGCTTATAAACTTAAGTTATAAAATGTAAATTTAAAAATGTATACTAATCTTTTTTATTACATCGGTGCTAATTGCTACACATACACAATCGCGAAAATTATTGCAAGGTTTTTATATTACTCCACTATAATTCTTATATTTATATAAAAAACACAACGTAAGTACGTCTTTGCGGTTTGATTTTAAATCTTTTTTGTATCTGCCAATATCTTCGTATAAAATCTCTGAGTTATTTACGTAGTACTGTATCTAGTAATATATGTGAATCAATTACTGAGAGTCAGTATCCAAAAGCCTGGGCGTTACACTTCCCTCCTCATTAATATTCATTCAACGTGATCGGATTTCAGTTCCACTCTATGAAGCAAATGGTCAACATTTTAATATTATAGCAATTACAATATAGGTACCTACACAAAATACTTAATGGACATATCTAATAACTTAATTAAATGAAAATTGAACTGTATTTATTAAATTATTTATTTATAACACTTAATTGTACAAGAAAAAAAGGTAAAGTTTAAACCGATCTCTTATAGGAGTTCTCTCTATGTACTCCTAGTTAATAACAATAAAGAATAGAGTAAAATGGAGTAGTAAGTTTAAGTGGCAAAACTGAAATATAATAAAAAAAAATGTTATGAGAGCGGACGAACGTGACGAGGATTTATTATGGTATAAGATGGTCTCCAAAATAGATCATTAGTACACGTCTTTTTTGTGCAGATAAAATCAAGAATATTAAAAAAAATTAACAACATACATTAATCGAGAATACTCGACAAGAAAGCTTAAAACAACAAATATTTATGGTGATAAAAGTGTATTCGAAACAGATAACATAGGGTCGAACGCTTATTAAATATTAAGAAATTTAATTCCATTGTGTAATAAAATAAATAATTGATACATATAAAATTTAAACGTTAACTAATCTAGCAATATTTTTCATGATAAATCGATTGTTATAATAATTATTAATCTGTATATATTTGTCGTTTATACGTGTATGTAATTAATAATAAATATTCCTAATATGATTTATTCAACATCTTAAGTGGTGACAAAAAAATGTAAAATTTATTATACATACAATTTACTGTATTGAAAACAATGTTGTGTTTAATAATATAGATCGACGGAGCGTTCGCACCCTTTTATTCCAACTCAATAAGTTGCCTTGATAGACTTATTATAGATAAATCAGTGAATTAGCAAATATTTTCTCAAGGTTAAATTTGATCCAGATAATTTCAAATTCAAATTCACAGTTAAGATGCTTATGATTCTTGTTATTTTCAATTGTTTTTGCATTCAAATTATACATTGAATTTTTTTAAATACCATTTATAATGTGGAACTAATGCATCAGAAACAACTTGCAATATCAATATGATATTCAGAGAATATACAGGTAATGAACACACGTGTTTTTGTTACAAACACTTTTGTAGTAGAAACTATAATTCTTACGTCGCAACTTCCGAGGAAGACCTGATATTAAAATAAACTCATAAGAAATTTGCAGTAAGATTTGAAATAAGTTCTACCCATTTGTTGTTATTTCTTATAAAGTGTCCTGCTTCCTGCTATATTTTGTTACAAGGAAGTAGTGGAGAATTCTTTCACAGATTATGTAGTAACCTGACTAGATATCTATGATCTTTAATAAAGGCAATATATCAGCAAGAGACATCCAAATTAGAATGAGATGGCAGAATAGTATAAACAATGAAGTGCTTTCATTAAATAAATGTACTTAAATATGAGAAAACATTAGTTAACTGTAAGTTGATACTTATCAAATTCTAATTGTTGTTACAATCATGTCTTTCAAAAGAAATACTTCAGATACTACTTACTACATCTTAATTTATTAAAATAATCTAATGTTATATTAAAATATTACATAAAATTAAATTTTTTGGTAGTTTATTTTTCTTAGTAAACATATTTAAAATACCAAGATTTTTATTATATTTAAAAATAATTTAGATTTAGCAACTAGAAAACCAAATAAATAAAACACATTTTATTAAATTTACTGTTTTAATTAATAGATCTCTTGTGGTGGTGGTCTTCCAAATAAAAGTTTCCAAGAGGCTGGTTGTATTAATTGTGTTACAGAGCTTGTATCATTATTCAAGATAGGAAAAATCTTCTGAAACTGCTCTACCATATCATAGGCATCAGGAACATTATCACCTTCTGAGCAGTATTTGTAAAGGCACAAACATGGCAATGATTTCTCTTGACTTATCTTAAATAGCATAGCAGCAAATCCACCACCAAATATTTTAATGTCATTCTCTTGCTGTTCATGTGCTTGCAAGTTTGCTGCCTTAATTTTGTTCATATAAGGTGTATTATTACTTGCTATATATCTATATGCTGAAGTCATTATATGCTTCTTCTCATAAGCAAAACTACTTGATAATATTATGATGTCTTTAACTTGTTTTTGCTTAAATTGATTTATTACATTTTCCAAAAAACTTTGGGCCCATTTTTGTAGGAGTGGTGATCTTACTTGAAGTATAAGTAAGTTATGAGTCGATGATACATACAATTCAGTTGAGGTTGAGAGATTTGACGATAACAAATCGTAAGGGTCACATCCTACTAAAGGCACCTGTGCAGGAGTGTATATTGATGCTATTTTCTCCATATGCAAAGTAGCAATCAAGAGATCACAGGCAAGCTGTGCCACATTACCAACAGCAACGCTGGGTACAACAAGGGTATAATCAGTAAGAGCACAACTTCTCAGCCATTTCCAATTTGTTTTCGTCTCCATTTTTTAGTCAATCAAGTTTCAAAAACGCAGTTATGTTAATTATAAGTTAACTATTAGCTCAATATAAAACTTTAAGCAAAAAATTAGAATAATAAGTAGTTTGTTTACAATATAATTTACAAATCATGGCACACGACAATATACAGTTTGAACACAGAAACATATATATATTATACAGATAATCATTTTTAAGCATTCATTGCTCTTGCTAATCTAGGACATTCTCACTCTATACTCTATGCGAATTGATTCGATGAGATAACATTAAACGTTAAAAATAAATTGACTTATAATTAACAATTAATTTCATCTTATATCCTTTTTATTTATCTCGTTATTTCTATTATTAGAAAAAGTCCTGTCCCTGTATACTTACCAGAATGATTTTTTTTCCTATGATAAAATTGGCAGACTGTTTTATTTGTGCAAATGATTTCAATAAAGAATACAATATATTTGTTGCGTACATAAATACGAGTTCCTCTACTGCTCTGTGTTTTAATATTAATAGGTCTTGATATTAAATTAATTAGATATGTGCGCAGTGAGGTGAGATAATAAAACATCAATACACTGGAATATCGTATAGAGAGAATCTTCATTATACAAAAAATTACCGATTCCATTTTTTTTTTTCTTTACGGAGTAAGACTACATACTTCCTTGATACATATCAATGTGTGTGACATAAACAAAAAAGTAATATAAAGACTATAATATAGTTTTATTCGAGAATCTATATTATTGACTATTGTCTATTAGTTTTTGTATAGGTATTAAGAAAAGTTCAATGGTCAATAACATCATAGTATTGAATATTAATGCGGAAAATAAATCTTTGTTAAAGCACAGTTACTACTCTTAAATTAGTTTGATTATGACCGATACCGACGATCCACAATTGCAAGATTTTATCCTAACAGAAACACAAAAACAACGTTTTCAGGTATTTACAATGTTATAATTATTAAATATGTTTAGTTATAACTTATATTATACAGTCACAGAGGCACAAAATAAGAAGAAATTATATTAATATAAACACGTGACTTTTCCTGGTTCAACTGAACAGTTTCAGTGCTAAGAGATAACAAATTTATTACTCGTATTGTTTTCCTCGTGTATAATTTTATGTAACACTCTGTTATCTATTTCTTAAATGTTTTATGACTATTCTCGCATATTTCAATTGCAGGTTTTAGTACATGGTCTTACTGATACTTGTTGGGACACTTGTATGGGGAGACCATCAAATCGCTTAGATTCTAAAACTGAAGTATGCATTATGAACTGTGTTGAACGTTTCATTGATGCAACTACCTTTATAACTAAAAGGCTTATGAATACAACAAAATACCGCTCTGATTCACCTTTGGAATTTCAATAACTATATATAACAGACAGAAGTAAGAATGTTTTCGAGTATTAAGAATTTTTTACATCGTCACAGGAGAAAGTTTATTGTGACTGGTGCAGTTATAGGATCCATTTACTTTTTGATGAACTATGCACAGAAAAAATTAAGAGAGTGGCAAGAAAAAGAGGCTAAAAAATTTTTTGAAATGACAAGAAAGAAGCAGCATTTTGAAAGCACAGAACGTACCTGTAATCAAACCATACTATCACTTTCAAAAATTGTGTCTGAAAATATTTTGACCACATTAAATACTGAAGAAATTGTACAAAAATTACATGAGAACCCTGATAACAAATTAGCACTTTGGGAGCAAATGAAAATAATGATTTTTACCAGAATGTGTGTGGTTGTGTATGCTCTCTCAATTTTACAAGTGACATTACGAGTTCAGTTGAATATAATTGGTGGATATTTATATAGAGATTCTGTGCTAGAACATGAGCCAATGATAGACAGTGAGTTGCAGTCAAAATACCTGTCTCTATGCCATCACTTTGTTGGTCCAGGATTAGAAGATTTAGTTAGGCAAATAGAAAGAGTGGTTAAAAGAGTTGTAGAGCCCATATCACTAAAGAAAAAAATAACATTAATAGAAGTAGAACAAACTTTATGGTCAATTCAAACTATTTTATGTACAGATACCAGTGAAGGTGATCCTGTTAAAAAAATGGTACACTATTTAGTGGATCATACAGAAATTAATGAAGCAAAATTTGATACAATTGTTAAGGAAACAATGGACATTTTGGAAAGTGATGAAGTCACTTCAGTGACTATGTCATCCATTAGCAGAAGTTTCTCTTCCGTCATTGATGAGATTTCCAATTTGTTTGTCTCAAATTGGGTACCAACTTCTAAAAATCATTTAGAAGTTGATGAGGCACATGTTATTACTAATGGAGCTCTAAGGCTAGGTGGGGCAGTCGATACTTTTCATTCTGTCAATAAAGTTGAGATGCATTTCGTAAAGCTCTTGCCAATTGTTAATGACCTGATTACCAAAAATACTTGTAAAGGCAGTACCAACATTCCAGATTTACTTACCCAACAATTAACATTAAATGATAAACTGAAACTATTGGGAGCCAATATTTATGAAGTCTTCAGTAATACATAAAAAATTAATTTGATGTTCTAAATGGTGGATTGAATACTATTCTCTTATTTTATTTAAAAACTTAGAATTAAGGTTTGTGTTGAAAATACTAAGATTCCAGCATTTTTCAATACAGAAAAACAGGTCTGGATTTGTTAATTTAATATAATTGTTCATGGGGTACCTAATAAAAAATACTTGAAATAACATTTTATTCTTTGACCTTATTTTATAAAAAGCAGGATTCTTAATATAATTTGTTTTGGTATTTTAAATGATATTGAAATAAAATTCAAATTAGTTCTTATTTACATGTTACATCATTTTATAAGTACATGTACGGAAAGCAAATGGCCGGCCAAGTCTTGGATCATGATTTGAATATTATATAATACTGTAAGTTTAATTATAAAAATACATAATTTAAGTTCCCATAAGATTATTGAGAAAAGTATTATGATTCTTTTGGTTCGCGCCATCTATCGTGATAATACTTAGTATTTTACTCTCATTCATAATATTATCCATTTATTTATTAACGCATGTGCGTAGCAAAATAAAAAGCAGAAGTATTAGTTTGAAATTGCGTAACATTAGAAATAAAAATTGAAAATTTTCCATTAATAAGGAGTACCTATGATTAATCTGTAACATTTAATTAATTCGGATTTTGATTTTGTAAGACGAATTGTGGAGTTAAAAACAAAGTACGTCTATTTGATAAATTCCACCTTAAACTACATACATAAATTTACTTTCCTTACTTAATGTAATAATACTAAATGGCATGCACTAGACTAATAATTAAGCCGGAAGAAATATTGAATTAGTATACTATCCAAATAGATTAAAGTAAATTATGATAATTATATATATACATGACAAGGACATTATCTTAAGATTTAAACCAAAATATGAAAGCTGCATGTTAAGTACACAGTTAAGACACCGATAGCGTAATTAAATATGTTTATGCTAAATTGAACGAATTTATAAGAAGTATATCATATGAATCGAATTCAGAAAACATGTCGGACGTCAGAGCGTCAATGCAGTGCTTGCGGCGGGCAGCAGAGGGCAGGTAATGCGCGCGCACGTCCCAGTGCCGAAAGCCGAATCGCGCCGCCAATATTTCACCGTAGAACGCAGCGAGCGCGCGCCACACGCGCTATCGACGGAAATCAAAATATGTAATGTATCACACCCGTTAAATGAGAAAATTTACAATCAGTGCGTTCGTCAAGTGTAAACATTGAAGCTTTTCAGCTGTATATTAATTATTATCAGGATCATCTTTCATGTAAGTCGATTTTAATTTATAACATATCCATCGCTTTAGATATATTTATGTTACATTTCTAGTATTGGAAAGGAATAGTATTTTTCATTTGAAGAAAATTGATTGTCTCAAAGATGTAGGTAGTTTATGTTGTTATATAAATTGTGAAATAAAAGGTAATAACTACCATGCCTAATGGCACTGCCACAGCTGATGCTAGATGCAAGATTTATAAACCCAATATATATTTTATTATCTAAATATCTGCTAAAAATAGAAACGGATTCTATAACTATTTTTTTTAATAATCGTCACCATTGCGAAATGCAATGGTATACCAATATTACCTATAATAAGCCAGCCAAGGCAGGCAAATAGGTAAAAAAAAATTAATAGCGAAACAGAATGTGTTGTCACATCCAAAATATGTGTGTATATTAATTTTGTTTAACTTCAAAAAAATATATTGGATTTATTATGTTTGAATATAACACGCCAATTACCGGATCAAATTATGAATCGTCGGCAATCCTTGTACCCACCAAAACCGAAAAAGAGATACATTAAAAGCAATAACTTCCATTTTTGTAGTCAGATATAAAGTAATTTATTTGTAAATCAAAGTCAAAAGCATTTATTCAAATTGTCAATTTGCAAGTCAATTTACAATAGTAAACCATTGGTGCGGAAGATATACCACTACGAGAAGAACCAACAAGAAATTCATAGGCTTTAATTTTTTTTATCGTCAAATATTCAATATTTGGTTCATTTGTTTACTAGTTTAAAAGGTACCAGTTGGTGCTTGTGCAGAAGATGTCAGCTTCCTCCATACAACAATTCACAAAAAATTATCCAATCTGTTTAGAGTTGTACATGGTATAACATGACTAATCCGACTTGTTGATATAAGTAATATATAGTTTATGAATAATAATAAAGCTCGACGGAGGACGCTGGATGCAGGTCTCCTCCGACAGGTATGCATGGAGGTCCTAAGGGGAGGTTTATGTCCAGCAGTGGACGTCCTACGGCTGAAATGTGAATTAATATTTCACACATTGGCATATTTCGAATAGACGACTGAAATGAACATCACTTGCGCTTATCACTTCTTTAATTCTTTGCAAATGTAATAAGTAGATTCATATGATTTATGACTTTTTAGCCAAACTTCTAATAACAATGTATGGATCAAATTCACTATTGATATGTAATTGCGATTACACAAAGTATGAAATTAAATTTGTGATAAGCAAAAAGATTTTAATATAAGGTTATTATTTGAATAGATTAAAAGTACACATTGTGAATAATATTATTGACTAATTACCACAATATCTTATCCTCAGATTATCTTTGAGATTTCTAATTAAATAAACTCTACAAGAAATAACAATTATTTATATGACATATTACTAACAAGTACACATACTTACGTTGTTTACATTTTAAAAGTTATTTCGGATAACGTAAAGAAGTCAATTTAATCAATTAAATAAAAAAATACAAAATTTACGTTTAACAATATGCAACAAAAATGTTATGGGCTTTTCATGGTAAACTTTAATTGTAATCTTAGGTCGAGCTGCAGCAAATCCATTCCGATACGGTATAAAATAAAATATAATTATTCACTCTTATCAGTAAAATTGAAAATGTTTTTCTAATCTCAATTAACAATGGTTGGCAATTGTTACATAAAAATAAAATTTTGAACCCGTGGGCATATATTTCATAACTTTACATACTTTATGAGATGTCCGCGGTAGGTCATTGAAAAATCCGATTCTGTTATATGAAACTTTAAAATTCAGAAAACTATTCTAATACACTTTAGGTTTTTTAACATAAATAGAGAATTTTGTATTAAGTTTATCTCTGTATCTTTCAGCTTTTCTTTTTTGCAAAAACATTTAATAGGTCTACCAGGAAGCGAGAGGTATCAGGCTCGA
>DWCF01005030.1:0-15063 GCA_018230265.1 Delias oraia | reverse complement strand
TTAACGACAACTCTTTATAACGCTATAAAATGCACAGTCCCTTCAGTGTCGTTATATAGAGTTTACACTGTATATCTATATATAAAATATATATATATAGATGTGATAAAAGGTGTTTATTTGGGACTCTAAAAAATCTATTGTAAATATATTCGGATTCCAAGGCAGTCATTATATGATTCGACAGTCACTTGATCAATTAATATATTTGTGAATATTCAATTACAAAGTATGTCTCTGTCAACGTCAAAATGCCTCAATCAATCGTTAAATTTATGTCAAATAACTTTGAAAATCTTTGGAATTCTATTTACGTAACTAATTCCAAACCAGCCTCCAGTATCTTCACTTACTCAGCAAAACATATTAGAATCACCGTTTCAAGTACAACTACCATTTCACATTTCACGGGCGAGCTGGCCGAAATAGTGCGTCAGCTATATAGCTGAAGCATATTTATATATATAAATATGCTTCACTATGGCTCTCCCACGGGAAAATACTTTTCTTGTATTATAATATTGCATATTTGTTAAAACCATCGTATAAAATAAATTGTTTATAATGACTCAACAGTTGGTTCCTCATTTGATCATATGTTGCTTTACATATTATTTACGTAAAATATTTATGTTGTACCGCATGAATATCGGGGCACCCGTATCGTGCAAAACCGTACCCGCTCTTAGATTACCACGTTTCAAACCATGCTTTGGCTGTGTTGCCGGCTTTTAACTTTGCTTAAACTATAAGCTAATTTTAGTGGACCCGCTATCCACATTCACTCAAAGACACAGCACAGGTACGCACGCCAGTATTCTGTTGGCCTGTAATATCTTAGCTGGTCTAATTAATGTTTCACCATAAACTGTAGCGTAATAAAACTGGGGAAATTTTTGACTTCGGAAATATGGTAAAAATGCAAAAAATAAATTAAATGATTATAAAACATTGATTACTGAGTTATAAGTAACATATAAATTGAAATAAAACCGATAATAATTTATTATTTTAAAATTTCGACACCTAACAAATTTAGCCATTGAATCAACTACTCATAAGATAAATAACTTTACCATCAAACAAGTAACAATTTTATTTGGACATTTTACAAAGTATTTTTATTTTGACTTTATTTAATTTATTAGTTTAGATTGTTATTAGTGAAATAGATACGTAACAATTTGTTATCGTTGAAATGCATTAATATTTGATTAATTCCTATTATATTAACAGCACTTAAATAAATCGTATCTACCTGAGCCTCCAAATCAACCATTTTCCTTTAGAACAATTCACTTGAATAATTTTATAAAAAGTAATTCGTGATTTTATTTCCGTGTTCGGTCCATGTATGACTCCGCATATTTTTTGACTGAGTCGCAACTTCATTCGTGTCATTTGTATGACAAGCCTTTGTGTTATTGCTTACATAAAGTGTAAGCAAGTACGTAGAAAGCAGGCTTCTATGGATTTTATCATTTTTGGTGAAGTAATGAGATTGCTATTGGAGAATGTCGTGATATAAGATTGTATGTTATGAATTATTCAAACCAAATATATGGTAAATATTATGGTGATTTGTCATAAATTTTTACATTTATACGTGTACAAATTTTTTTTGAGATATATTTAGCAATTATATGTTAAAAACAATAGCTGGTTTCGATAATAGTACCTACCTCTTTATTTATTATTATATTTTCATGCAAACTTCAAGCAAGACACGTAAAATTAATTTTCATTTAATATTTTATAGTTGATATAAGTATTTAAAAGTTTTTTCATAGAAATATTGGAATTTAAAAGCGTTTAAATTGAATATTTCTCAAGGCAACTTTTATTAGGCTATATTCATACCTCCGTATTATCTTCCTCGGTATCCATACAATCATATTTAATAAATGCGAATCGCAATTGATTCTCGAACTGTCGTCTTGCTTCATCCTTCTCTGGTTCACTTAATTTATCCATTAATTTTAACACACATCAACAACTAATGAAATATTATGTCATTTTAAATTAAAGTATCCGTTGTATACTTTATAGAATTATTTAAAATTTGGTGAAAAAGTTGACGTCACCTTTACACTATAGGACAGTGAGTGTGAAAATATCGATAAAACGATCGCAAGTAACGTAGTTAAGATAGAAACACCTATTTCGACTTATATTGAAATGATAAAACGACGTTGAAGCTATCACACTTAATGGAACAATACAATCATATTTTTACATAATTGTATCAATTTCATATGGGTCGTAGTAGCAATATTTGAAACGATTTTATTGTCATTATTTGTCATAAACAATTAAATATATAAGGTCCGTATTATTTACGTAATCTTGAGTAAGTTAAAATATGCAATAGTAGTGTCACGTATATTTCTGACGCTATTAATAAATAGATGGTCTTATTTATATAAAAATAATAATTACCAGTAATACAAATAATATATAAATTACTAAAAAGTTGTTTATTTCCAAAGTATTAACAAAATTTTCGTGACGAATTCTTTCCAATAAGCAATCGTTAGGTACTTGTGTAGGAAATGACTCACGGCTTCCCTTGTGGTATTAAAATATAATAAAAATATAGAATTTCGTTCTTGGGAAAAAAGTTAAATTAATGGCTCTCTAGTTAAGCAGCGGGCGTATGTGGGTTTGTTTGTGTGTTGTGTGTATAATTGTGTGGGAGAGAGAGTGTGTGAGTGTGTATTGATTATTCTATCTACGATCAGGCACTAGTGGACCGTAATATATTATATTTATTTTAAAAAAGTTAATGTTTAAAATTTATTAATCTTACTTCTAAATTAATATATATGTTAATTTTATTCTATAGAATATTAGGTAAATTAACTAGAGAGCCTCGTAGCTAAGTGGTTTAATAAGTTTACTATGGAGCGAGACCTTTCGGGTTTGAATCCCGGTCCCGGACAATTATAGATTACAATTTAATTTCTAATTTATTCGGTCTCTGTAAAGGTTCAACAGTGGCCAGGAGAATATCTTAATACTGTCGCCTCTGTGAAAGAGCCATGCTGAAGCATATTCTGCCGCATAAATTGGGCCGGCTGATGATGGTATCATTTCAGACCATGCCGGCTAGCTCACAGAATACTTAGCGTAAAATAGTAGTTTTACTTGAAAACGGTGCTTCTACTGTGTTTCACAGAGTGAGTAAGGATGTCGGTGGTGGTTACAAAAATGCCGCTTATGTGGCGTAAAAAGCCGGCAACACAATGCTACGGCTGTGGCGCGGTTGTCTATTGGCAGCGGCGTTCTCTCAACATAAAGGAGAACAAACCATTAAAAAAACGATTAAAGTAAAAGTAATAATAGAATAGTTTATAAAAACAATTAATTTTGAATCATACCTACATAGTTAGCTTAAAAAATATTTTGGGAAGAATAAGAAATAACTGACAAGGTCTATTATACGCTGTTATAAATCATTATATAGCAGTAAGCTATGTGAAATCAAAAATTTATTAGTATATACATATACATTATAAAAATATTGGATCGTGCAATCGTTGCATTAAATAATCATAACATAAAATACATATCCATATTTCAAATGTAGTAAACATTTCTATTAAGAAAAATAATAACTGTAGATAAAAATCTTGATATTTTTTATTTGTTTATTGATAGCGATGTATACAATAATATAATTCGTAGTTTCTAGTGTAAAATCCATTAATAAAATACACCTAATCTACAATGAATGTGTTAACAAACTTAATAAATAAAATAGGTGAAATGTGTTTAAGTGACGTCGATTTTTTTTTTTTGGTTTTCCTGCATATATGTTGGTAGAGAAAAACTAAGTATGTGTGTATATCTATAGTGTTTTGATTCAGATGTTCATGAAATAAAGAGACAGAAAGTTAATAAATTTTTATTTAGTTATAACCTACCCGGTTAATCTCTTCCTCGGAAATAATTTGGCTGCTATTAACTTCCATATCCGTCACTGGTTTATTATTCCCGCCTAGAACATTTAATTAGGAAATGACATTCACGAAAAGCAATTAACATGGATTGAAACGAATAGTCAGCCGGTGTTATTCAAGAGTAAAAAACAACTGATATACATTACGTGATCGGTTTATTAAAAAGAAAAAGAAGGTAAACTCAAATTAGAAATAATATGGTTTATTAATGTTAAAAGTAATTTGTTGAATGTAAGGACTAAGTCGGGTGGCGTGCGGTCACGATCTTTGTTGGTACGGCTTGGTACCATCGATATTATGCTAACTTTATGTCATAGTTTATGATCTTTTAACAGAAATTATATCGCTTTATATATTTAATTACTAACAATGATCTCAGCCAATCGAAATTAGAGAAAAATGTCAGTATAAGAAGCAGACCCCACTAGGCATAAAAATAATCACAGATCATTCGATATTAATCTTTAGGTACCTATTAATATAATTTAGGATGATTTTTTCTTATATTGATAATAATTCTAAACCAACATTGATATTGTCTTACTATCATCATTACATTGGCTTTAAAAAAGAAATACTGTTCATCTAATAAAAATTTATATTGTGTATTATACTCAAGTAATTAAATGTTTATACTCAAGATTATAAAAATGATAATCCTATTCCAATCCTGCAGGAACCTCTGTTGTCAATATAAATTTAATAGATTAATTTATGGGAACAGCTTTAGGCTATTTGATTTTCAATATGGATTTATCGACTGTCCATGTCTTGTCCAGGAGGACCAAAGTTTTATGCTGATGCAGGTTAAAGGAAATCTTTTTAGGAATGGCTTCTCGCTTTTAGCAAGAATAGCTATTACAGCTTAACGCGGGCTCGCCGAGAGTACGTTTAAATTTTCCCGCGACTAGCACATGGGCCGTCGCAGGATAGAGGTCCGTCTGAGAGGTCGGACAGGGTCTCACCAATGTGAGCCTAGGAGCGAACGTTGGTCTTGTCCATCGCCCTAAGCGATGGTGGATTTTGTTCGGTGGCACTAAGTGTTTCTATAAATTTGTTAATAGGCATTGTAATGGGGCTTATGTGTGGTCGCAGTGGTATGGTAATTAATGCCTAATCATTTTGCGTTTGAGATGTTTTCTTTTTAATGGAAGGCTTTAGAACGGCAGAAGAGTGCGAACAGAGGTTTGCAAATTGAAACAAAGCGGCGATAGAAGACACTCAAAGTGCGTCCCTCTCCCCTCACGGTCGGCGTTCCAAGCAAGGCTGAAGATGAGGCGGCTCCCGTTTTAAAGCAGAAACGCAATCGTTGAGAAAGTTTGACGCAAGCAAAGATATCTCCGCCGATTGGGGCAAGTTTGTGCGGTTTGTGCCCGACACGTACAGAAAAGCGGCCGACGCTAAGGTGGAGGAAAAATGAAAACGCGGGTTTCCCGAGATGTCAGTCGGCCCGAGGTCCTAAAGTGCTGCGGGCGTGAATTTATCTGAGCGCCATCACTAGTACCTCTCAGTCGTTCGAGTGTAACTGGCTCTCAAGCCATAGAGCGACTAAAAAGATCACTTAGGCCTCGTGTACACGGGCGTTCACTTTTTTTGCAGTATACGTCGTAATGTATAAGCAGTGACCATATAACTTTTTACACGACGATTGCACTTATCATACGTTTAAATGCATATTCAATGGACTTGTGAAGCAAATGGAATAAACTTTAACGTATTCGGTTCGCAGTGGCATATGGTATAGCTGTATTTCTATTCGTCTTTAAACTACTGAATATTTTCTATGTGAACACCCGGTTGACTATGCGGTAAAAACACGATTACAAAAAAACGTGCAGGACATTGCCGTGTGTACGAGGCCTTACCATACACACGCGTCATCATTGCCAACGCGACTGACGAGTGATCACAACGCATAATATCCGAACATGAGTTGCGCCTGTGATTTTTTATGAGCAACAGTCTACAAAAAACGTTCTTGCCAAGAATAGCGCCTGCAATTAATAGTGACAAAAAAGCGAGCCGTATTTCTCGACTTCCCGCTGGTGGTGTTGTGGTAATGGCGGGGGTGCTGCGAAAAGGCTGTGTGAAAGGAATGGGGAAATGTTAGTGCGCTTTAAGCGCTCACTGTAAGCAAGCTGCGCCTAACGAACTACCGACTACTCATTAACATGCCATTCCGGATGCCTTCACTTGATTGCCATTTTATTATTCCTTCTATACGGCACCCAATGTTTCTCACCACTGTTGTTGCCTAAAAATCTATATACACTATACCATATCTACATAATATGTAGGTATGGTAAAATCACTATAATATTCAAAGAACAACGCGCAGTGATGCAATTCTGGGTGCTTTTACTTGATTACCATTTTGTTATTACTTTAAACGGCACCCATTGCTTCTGACCACTGCTGTAGCCTAAAAATCTATCTGTAGTTCAACTATTTCTTAGATCACACTAATAACGCAGAATATGTAATAATGAATATAATAATAATTTAGGTATGTAGGATGAATGTAATAATTTAGGTATGTTAAAATCACTATAAAATATTCTAAGAACTACGCGGGGTGATTTAAACTCTCAAGTTTGTACTACATTTTTATTAAATTGACATGTTTTTCAAAAGCGTCTTCTTTTATTGTTATATTAGTTAATAAACTGGGCTATAAATATTTTAAAAAAATTAGAGTGCCAGAAAGCCCCTAATGACCGCATCTCCAAGGGTGCCGTTTACAACGTTCAATTGCCGGTTCAGAACTTCCAGCAAATCCGGGTGCTCCCGCAGGTACGTCTTGGCCGCAGTGAATTGAGACTGCCTCGAGAAGAATATTCTCAGCGCCGTGACTTGGCGCATACTCACATCAACCACGTTGCCCTTTGCCATGGCCGCTTTGTACCTTCAAGTGAGAGAGATACTAGAGTCGGAGATCCTTGAAAGGAGAAAACAAGATGTTCTTTGGGATGGTCGAGCGATACGTACAGGAAAGAGTCTCGCAGCCTCTTCTCCGCGCTTCGCTTGTTTAATAACAACAGACTGAGACTTATGGCTGCAACGGCCACCACGGACGGGAATTCCCCACACATATCCAGTCGCATGACAAACGAATTCATGTATACGAAGGTGGCACACGTCAGCAGTTCCGTCGACTTCGCATCGTCACAACACAGCACGCTCTTACACAAAAACTCCTGCGGTACCACCGGCTTCTGCGGGAAATCCTGCAACGTGCCGAAGTGTTCTAATGTTAATTAAGTGGCTCACTGGTCCAAGGCAACTAGGACAACGCCACCGTTAACAAACATTAAGCGGAAAATGATAATCACAAAGAGTTACCAATAATTTAAGAATCCATCTCTCCATGGTGCACAGGTGCTTCGCGTTAAAGTTGCTGTCGGTTGATTGCAACATCTCCTGCGCACTGCACTCCCGACCGTAGGTTTTTTTCGCAATCCAAAGGCAGGACATGATTGCAATGGGTAATTTCCACGTCGACTGCGAGCAGATGCGCATCACTCTGTCTAAGTACCACGCCGCCGTCTGGACCACAGCTGGATCATCGCCATTCTACACAAAGAGAGATTTACATTGTATCGGGCGTGCTGTCAGAGATACTAAAACAGATACTAGAACGGGATTCGAACTTGATATTATTTGTTTCGTGGTAAGCTTATAAAAAAAATTTCTAAGAGGCTCTCTCTAAATGAGGTGGCATTTCTACGAAGTGATTTTTCACGAGGCACGACGCAACTTTTCACAGGTGTTCTTTAAAATTTAGTAGTATATATAGTATATATAAATGTATGTATAGACAGCACGGCCGCGGCATAGCTAATGAATGCGCAAATTACTTACATAAGCTTCAATAATCCAATTAATTGCAAACTCTCTGTGTTTTGTTTTTTTAAAATAGATCGGGTGAGGCGTCTTTTGTTCCTTTTCCATTAAGTATAGTATCTCATTCTTTTGATGAACATCGCTGCTGGTGGAGCCGGATGCTGAAAAGTATTAAGCAGTTAGGATTTCATTGATTCGGGCCACCGACGTTCAGGATGGCCAAATTCGCAGACTGTAAGAGACTTACTTTTGCTGCGCGCGCCATCCTTACGGCGTTTCTGTTTTATTGGTGGCTCAGCCAGCGGCATCACCTGAGCACTATGGCACGGGATGGCTTCCCTATCCGCGCCGCGCACCGTCACGAATCGCATATCGATAGATGACCCACTGAACGACCTACGCAAACCTCTCTTCTGTTGGTGACCTTCAGTAGATCTCTTCGCCGACGCTGAATTCTTTTGCGATCTAATGTTATCGTTTTGAACTGTCTCAATCCTCTCCATTTTTCGGCTTTTCATTGCTTACCTACAACACAGAAATTATATTCATCAACAACAACGAAGCGCGTTTCTACCAGCCGGCTCGTCGTTAATGACTGATATGTCGAAGAGTGATACCGCTGCGCCTTTATTAATTCATAATTTGAAAGTGGGTATCTATCAAGTGATCGATGAAAAATAAACTATCACCATGTGTTTTTAAGGTCGATTCACACTTATCAGTGAACCTACAGTTCCAACACAGTACTGCTACAGTTTTTTTTATTCGTCAAAACGTTTTTCTCAAAATAACAATAAAAAAATGAATTACTTGAGTCTCGTTGCTTAGTAGGTTTATAAGCCTACGAAGCGAGTGGTATTATATAATTTATATTATTCATTAATTGGAAAGGCTTGACAGTGACCGGGCAAGATTCTTTATGCCGCACCCATGGCAGCCATGCGGAAGTATATCCTGACCCACAAATTGAGTCAGCTCATCCGAGATAGTACCACGGGCTCACAGAATACTCATAATCATCTACTTAGAGTTTTAAGTATAATAATGACACTTTTATTTGGGAGCATAACTGTTGTTTTAAGATATATTCAGTCAATTATTTAAATTTTATTCTTAATAACTATCCTTATACCTACTTCGAGAGATATTGTAAACAAATAGCGAATTAGTTGCAGCTCGACAAATGTTGCAACAAAAGTTATTAGAGTATATACTTAGATTAGTACATACTCACCCGTGGGACAGCCATGCTAAAGCATATACAGACGAACTAATTGTGCCGCCTCCGAAGTGATACCACGGGCTCACACAATCCTCATCATGAAATGATACTTGTACTGTGTTTCGCTGAGTTAGTGAGTATATCGGAGGCCCTAAAAATGCCGCTTAAGTGGCGTAAAAAGCCAGCAACACAACCAATGAGCGGAGTGTGGCGCGGTTGCCCATGGGCGGCGGTGTTCTCTTACCATATAGGAGATCCACTTGCTCCGTTGTAAGTTATATTATAAAAATACTTTTACTATTTTCACTATTTCAACTTACTGGATAGTGCAAGGAGATTGAAAATTTAGGATTATATGTGTGCATATAAGGTACCTCTGAAAATTCAACATTCATTTTTCATACCAGAAAATATCATTAAAAATATATTTTATGCATATTTTATGTATATATTTTAGAGAAAATATACAATATTTCAATAACTACTTGTATAACTAAAACTTATACTATAAAAAATGTTTTTATATAAAATTTAAGTTATAAATACATATACATATTAAAAATTTAATTATAACAGCCTTAGAAATTTTTATTTTCTTTTTTGAAACATTTAATGAAAATAATCGTTTTATATTTGGATGTTTATCATCGAATGGAAAAGTACTATTATTTTATAATTCAGAAGATCAAACATTATTACTATAAGGACACTATATTCTGGACGTACGCAATTTAAAATAAAATTATCTATTATAACTGGTTGGAAAACAATGACATAATTACAAGCTCACAAAAGCAATATATAGTATATATATTAATCTCAATTTAATATTTCCACAAATCTTACCAATATATTTTCATCCTTGAAAAATGTCATGAATAGATTAAAAATACAATTCAAACAAACACTCAACAAACAAACTAAGACTCTATCCAACAATGTAGTGTATAAATTTTCGAGGATATTTTCATTATATCTAGCTTCAGTTTTGAGACTTGCAAATTAAAACTGATTATTAACACTTTCTGAAAAAAACCTAATATTTATTATACTATATCTTCTATAGTTGAGTAGAAATTCTAATTTCTAAGTCCAATCAAATATATATCATAAACGTATACCATATATGAACAGAAAATTAATATAATATCGTATTAACATTTCGAATGTTTTTGATAGAATGTAGAAACGAATGTAAAACTTTGTTTTTTTTTAAAATCGTTTATTAATAGAAATTTAAATCATATCTGTAATTGAATACAAATAGATATATTTATAATTTATAAAATGTGATACATTGCATTATTTTAATTACCGATGTAAAAAAGAATATTATTAGAGATAAGTATTTTTATTTGCTAAATATTATCAACTCATTCAGAGTCTACTCATAATGCTAAGTATTAATTGTATATTTTATTTCAATTGTATAAGTATTAATTGTTTATAAAACCTATTCAAGACAAGATATAATAAATTCTTATAAACATAATTATCAATTAGCTGTCTGTTTTTAAAATATCCAGACATTACATTGCATTTATATTATTAATTATTTATATTTTATCTCTAAATTGGTAACGCAAAGAATAGATAAGTTACTTGTTGTGAGTAAAGTTTGTTGTCCATGTTTTTACAATAAATTATATGTCAGTCAGGACTACTTGACTGGTACATTGGCAGATTTACTTTACATGCCACATTGTATATTTTATAATTTTATAGCTTATTATTATGGAAAGGTGTATGAAAGACACAAGAAAACGTAAGATATTCATATATTACTTATATTATTTTAGGAACACATCTCTTCGATTTAATAACATGTTTATTGCCTTGATTTTTTATGGTATAGCGGACAACGGAGCAGGCGGGACTTCTATGTGGGAAGAGATCATCGCCGCTCATGAACAACCGTGCCACGAACCGCCTTTTAGTTGTCTCCAGATATTCTCTCACTCAACGAAACATATAGAACAACATAACATAACAAAACATGTACTTTTACACTCTGGTATTCGGTGAGTCGGTGGACGAACTGGCCCAATTAGTTTGTCAGTAAATGCTACAACATGGCATAATCATATCACAGAATACTATGTGTGAAACGGTACTTGTAATGTGTTTCTCAAAGTGAGTGAGGATATCAGAGGCCCTTTAAAAGAAAAAGCATTAAAATAAGGCAACACAACCAATGCGCGGACTGTGATGCGGTTGTTCATGGGCGCCGGTGTTCTCTTACCACATAAGAGACCCATCTGTTTAATTGTCAGCTATAGCATATTTATATAATGAATATTTTTACAAATATTATAACATATCTATTATTATTAATTAGTTTTACTTAACATGCATACATTATGAGAAATAGTTTCAATTTCCCGAACTCGAACGTTATTATCAACGATGTATAATTCAATAAATTTTTAATAAAATCTGTGTGAAAATAACAATTTTACAAAAACAGTTTTTAATACTTAAGGCACGATTAGCGGTTATCTACATAGCTGAAATAAAATTACACAATATTTAGCAGTTTCACAATATTTACCGAAGAAAATACCAAATTCAATTTCAATTATAAGTTTTGACACATTGATGACACGTACAAAATATAATTAATTGTGCGATATGGCCATCGACCATCATATCATGATTAACGTATATATGATACTAAGTAAAATTATTTCATATAGTATATTCAACAACATATATTGATTTTTTATCAGAATCAAAGAGCCTACAGGACGATATAACCAGCAAGTTAAGTAATGACCAAACGTGGTGTAGGTAATATGTCCGCGTGTTCAGCGTGTAGTAAGGCCGACATCCATTTGACCTGATCATCAGTAACTGCGCCTGCTATTGTAATACCGAACCACGGACGATCTTTACTCCTGAAATTACAGAACACTTAAGCATTAGTTATCTGTAACAAATGAGTGGCAATAATTTAATTTAAATATTGACGTGATTAAGTAAAATGTAAGTAACATTAGTTGTATGTGTATTAGTAGTTATGTGTATAATATATTGAACAATGTCTTTTAATAAAAGAAATTTATAAAAAAATTGTAACTAACCTTTTCTCTTTGTGTTTTTTTGGTATAAAGGTAATGCTCCAACGAGATTGTGGATTACGTTTTGGCTCGTGGCCGATATACCATAATATGTCCTTTACAGTCCATTCTTCAAGTTTATGAGAACCCTGCAAATATTAATTATACTTGTAGATGTACATTCACAATGTTAATAGTTTTAACTAAATGATACATGATTATATACACACAACTTCGGCAATTGCACACACGTCTCACTAACAGTTGGCTATTTCGTAAGGTTTGCATGAATTTCTATAGATTTTATCAATAAAAACTGAAAAATACTCAAAAATACGATGATTTGAAATTTTCTTATATAATCGAGATTTTTTATTTGGTTTATCATATAATTTTTTTTATATATTTATAAATAATAAATACAAAAAAGATCCGTAATAGATTTTAATATATAATAAAGCAATTTTTGTGTACTAAGCTTACCTGTTTATCCTTGAAATAACACAGTTTGGTACTATTGCATTCAAACATGTGAAGTTTAAAATTTTTATTGGTCTCATTGGCGATTCGAAGTTCTCCACAAACAGCCGTACCATTTTTGACCGCCATATCTTGCAAAAGTCTATTATTATTAACGATTAAATAGTTTTCTTTTCTGTCTTCTTCGTCCCAGTAACTCCAACGCAGTACAACATCTAGTACTATCTCATCCTTGTGAACGATACGACGCATCGACTCATTGCAAATAACCTCCTCAATCATCATCAAATGCGACTCCATTTGCGCTTTGTCACAAAGCTCCAAGCATACTTCTGAACTTGTTTTACTTGGGGTTAGCTGGCGAAAATGAGTTTACTATATAAGTATTTCATTACCTTACAATTTAAGAAAATTTTAGTGACTAGATTTTTTTTTAATAACACCATACACGGCTTTTTCTTTTTAGAAATCGGATAACACTAAGTGACTGGCAATAAAAACAATTCAACTCTTGCTTTGAATGGCGTAAATTTAAGATGGTTTAATAGTTTAAACAAATAGATGAATTTACATCCATTTTTTCAGGGTACTAATGGGACTACTTCTTAGATTTAGATTAGTGTCAACTATTGTATATCTGGTGATAAAAAAAATAAACCCTATGAGTTTCTTGTTGATACTTCTCTTAGAAGTATGTATATAGAATATAGAACTTTTACTATTGTATTAAAACAGCTCATTTGAACAAATGCTTTCTTTTGAGTGAAATCATAGCACCTATGAATTTAAGCCTTCATTAAAATAAAGACACCTACCATCACTTGATAGCATGTATGCCTATCCTTGACATAGATCCACGCTCGAAGATCACCAGCTGCTTTAGGCGGTGCTGGGGCGGTGTTACTCAATACTCGTAGAAGAACTCGCCGAATCGCCGCTTCTCGTCTTGTCTCTACTTCAGTCGGCTGCCAAATCTCTTCATAGTTCGCTATTAAATCACGAACTACGTGTTGCTCTTTCGCTGACCATGCGGTTTGAAGGGTTTGACTCGTCTGCAATTATAATAGCACACTGACTGAATAAGACAAAAATTTACTTGGAGATATTAGACCTATTAGTCTATAGACCCGTATTTGAAATTAGTCATGCTAGGAATGTTATGATCAGATATTAAAACTTTTTACAAACACCTTTACTTTATTTGAAGAAGTGATAAACATCTTAATTGAGTAATGCAGTTGTTAAATATTCAAATAATTTTGTTGGATATAAAAATCAACACTTATTTCAAATAGGAATAGTGTAGTCAGTGCAAATTTCCATGACCATCTCGTAAAATCCATTTTGTCCCATCAAAAACTTTACTACCACAGTCAGAGAAGAGATTTTTTAGTATTTACCAATGCAGTAGGCATGATTGTTGGTGCCCAAACAGATGCCAAATTTTCTGCAGTCATTTTGTTAGCTTGCGACATTGTGGCCAAGAAATGTAAATGTGCGAACAGCTTCCTTGTTGAATTAAGAGAAATGAGTGACAGTGACAACATTAATTTCCTATATTCGCTGTTTCGTACATGTTTCTCCTTGATTTCTGTAAACAATAAAATGCACGGTATATCTGTCCATTATAAGTTTGTATAGGATGAATAACGTTTAGGAGAATATAAAATAAACATCCGAATGAAAAAAAAATAAACCTGAATATAAATCGTATTTATATATAATACAACCATATCCTTATTTACATTGATTGAATTCATAAAAAATAATATGAGAGAATAACGAATACAATTTAATTCGTTAAATCAAGACTTTGAAACCAAATTTTTGATACCCAAACTATTATAAACATGGAAGGTAAGTCAATAATAGCGTATTATTGAGACATATTAATATGTCTCAATATGTAACGTTATGTTTTTAGTGATGTAATTATAATTGAAAAAGAGCAAATTTGAATACACATCCTTACCTAGAGCTGCAATCAAATCTTTATGTTTCTCTTGAGGTATGAGTGATTCTGGGAGATCTCTAAAGAACCGTTTTATTACGCCAGCCACATCATGTTCAGAATGCTGTCCAGGACTCAAAACTACAGACCATGCGTCACGCCGGAACCTCCCCAACAACTCAGAAAGTACTGAGCTACTGCCCGCCCGTCTGTATATACCCTCAGTTAAACTGCCTGAAATAAAATTAATCACAAGTTAGCCATAACTAATACAATAAAACCAATGTGTTATATTAATACATACATAACATTAATAAAATATAATTTGGCAGTATATATTTATTTATCTTTTAGTATTTTTTAAGAAAATATATACTATCTAAAATATGTTACTAAGGAATTAATGACAAAGCTTGGCTAAATGGCGACTCATTATTTTCGTCTATGCGTTGCCTTTATTCACTTCAAATCAACGAAATATTACTAAAAATTATATAATTCACTCTTACCGTGTGCGTAAATAAAACTAATGCATTTGTCTACAAT
>DWCF01005029.1:0-15073 GCA_018230265.1 Delias oraia | reverse complement strand
ATTTCTCAAAGAGCTAGGGGCAGATGTAAGTGCGCCACTGAAACCATTGAGTCCTAACAAATTTGATATAATATGTCCGCTATGTAATAAATATATCATACCTTAAAGAACTGTATGGTCAGACCTTGGTTTGAATGAGTCCAAGATACCATTACACTCTGATCAGTCAATCGGGTCACGTTGGGGCGAGATGGCGCTATCAGAACAGCTGCAAAACAATATTTATTAACATCTACAAGGGTTAAAAAATGTTCGCAACCCAAACGAATGTCTATTGTGATTTTTATTGTATGTGTAAAGAAAAATATATTTTTTTAATTCAGTTTTATTAATGTGTGGCAGTTTTTATATAGTAACTTTTTGATATGTATAGAAAATATATTTCTTTAATTTGTGTAGCTGGCTGGTATACAATGTGACAGACATCATGGATTTATCGTAAGAGATTTATAGTTAAAGGGTAAATAGAAAGTTAATAAGAAAATATTATAGAAGCGATTGTAATTTTAAATAAACGACTTTAAATGTCTTTTTATATTTTTAGGTGTGAGTAGAACAGTTGTGTTTTATATAAATAAGATAAATATATAAAAAATAGATAAATACAATACTAAAATAAAATTTAAATGTTTAGAGCAACACATGACGTATTTTTTTATTATAATCTGAAACAAAATTAGACTTACTGTCTTATATAACGACATTTAAAGTCAATTATTTCAATTCACAGTGCCTTCTTCAATATTTTTTTATTCTATAGCGGACAACAGAGCGGGAGGGTCCTATATGGTAAGACAACACCGGCGCCCATGAACAACCGCGGCACAGTCAACAAATAAGTTGGTTTGCCGGCTTTTTACGTGGCTTAAGCGATACTTTTACTCCGATACCCTCATTCACTCTGCGAAACAAAGTAGAAGTACTGTTTCTCGCTGAGTATTCTGTGAGCCCGTGGTATCACTTCAGATGAGCCGGCGCAATTAGTGCGTCAGCATATGCTTGAGCATGGCTCTCCCACTGGTGAAATTCTCTTTAAATTTTATCTACTTAACTATAAATTCGTACGATCCATGGCTTTTGTCACATTTTACACATTGCTTTACAAGCCAGCTATTCAAATTAAATAATATATTTTCTTACTAAAGCCTTTATATAGCACCTTATTTCTTGAGCACTTGTATAACTTTTAAAAATGCATTACAGACGGCTATTTCAGGCTGTAGAGTAATATAAAATATCAAAACATGAAATTTCACTAAGCCCTCTTCGAATACAGAAATAACCAATACAAAGTTATAAAGTTAGAAGTTTATGTGCGAGAATGTGATTCTAGATGCATTTGAAATTAAGTCGGGACTTGTATTTCTCATTTCTCGTATAATTTAGTGATTTATTGTAAGTAATATAACTATTGCATTGTTTTATAAGAATAACTTTTACTCGGCAACTCAAATAAATTTACAATAAATTTACACGAATATAATTCAAGAAAAAAGCACATAGTGCAACAAGTGGTCTCAAATATGGTCAAAAAGTGTTCTCAAATGTGGTCAAAAAAGGGGTGTCAAGAGTTCAGCATCTTTTATCGCATTATTTTTTTATGGAATCGGTGGTAAACAAGCAGGAGGCGCACCTACTATAAGCGGACCTCCGCCCATGGATATTCCTAGGTTTTGGAAGGCCGCCGGTGTGTTATCGGTGTTTTAAAGCATCTTGTACTGCGCACCACCAGTCTATGCAAACAAAGGCTGGGAGTCCATGGGCGGAGAACCGCTAATCCTAATTGAGCCTGCGGCTCGTTTACCACACTTTTTATAAAAAAGTATAAAGCTTACCTTTTTGTTTCTTGAAATTTTTTCTATGTTTCTTCGGTGGTTGAGATGGTATTTGCATGGTTTTGGGTACATCCGCTGAATAATCCTGAAAAAATATTTTAAATTTATAAGTTTCTGAGCACAATATTTGCCTGATATATATTCTGCAGTGACAGAAAATAACTATTTTAATCTTATGATAGATTTCGCAACACATTTCATCATAGTCTCTTTGAAACGTGAAAGTTGATTCTTAATTACTACTAAGACGTAATTATTAATTTTCCACAGTTTTTAATAAAAAAACGCAATTAAATTCTTAATTTACCGCTTAATTTAGTTCAGTTTACCAGAAATGCAAAGAATGAAATGCAAAAGAGCAAGATGCCCATCTAGGATGAATAGTTTTTACCTGTGGGAGAGCTACACTGAAGCATATGTGAACGTACTAATTGGGCCGACTCATCCGAAGTGATACCACAGGCTCACAGAATAGTCAGCATGAAATAGTAGTTGAACTTGAAAGGATGCCTCTACTGTGTTTCACTGAGAGAATGAGGATATCGGAGGCCCTTAAAAATGCTGCTAAGTAGCGTAAAAAACCGGCAACACAACCAATACGCGGATTGTGGCGCGGTTGTCCATGGGCGACCGTAGGAGGTACTCTTACCATGTAGGAGACCCACCTGCTCTGTCGTCTTCTATATTATAAAAAAAATGAAACACTCTAAGCCTCAGCTGGACCACAGGTGTGTCATTGGCCTTTATAAGGCTATTAACAACTTAAAATAACATATTTTTACTAACAAACGAACTATAAAGGTCAAATGGCCATCGCTCCTCAGACATTAATTTGGAATGTCTGCGGATTGATGTATAATATTACATTTTTGTTTCATTTAATAAATTTAACAGTTCTGAAATTATATTAAATAAATTTTAATAAATCCTAAAATTTATTTCAAATCATTTAAGGCATACAAATTCCAGCGATTTACTACCAAAAATACAAATCTATTTGACTAATTGAAGGTTAAGTGATTTGAATTATTATATATTGAATTCCTACTTCGTCAAAGACAAATATGTTTATTTCACCACATGTCCTCTTACAAACTAATAACTAAGGACAAACCCAGATCTCACAACAGCCAGCATTCTGTAAGTTGTAATTATTTTATGTTTTGTTTACAATCCAAAATCTAAATACCAAGCGACTGTATCAATTATTTTTTATATTTGATATTGTTATTGGTGATTTTTTTTAAATAGCGGGCAACGGAGCAGGTGGGTCTCCTATATGGTAAGAGAGCACCGCCGCCCATGGACAACCATGCCACAGTCCGCGCAATGGTTGTGTTGCCGGCTTTTTACGCCCAATTTTATGTGCTTCCGACATCCTCACTCACTCAGCGAAACACAGTAGAAGCACAATTTCAAGTACATCTACCATTTCAGGCGACGTATTCTGTGCCTAGTTAGTTAGTCAGCATATGCTTCAGCATGACTCTCCCACGGGCTATTTACCGCAACTCGACGTCTGAATGCCTTTAGTTAGATAAATGATTATAATTGCATAAGTTGATAAAATAAAAGATGTTATGCTTCAGCGCGACAGTCCCGAAGTGCCACAGGTTTTTTTTTAAATTAGATGGTTTTCACTTGGATGTCCTGGTAAGATAAGTCCGTCGCCCATGGACAATCCTAGCCCAATCAAGCCCACGTAACCGGCCTTTAAATGATTGGTATGCTAATTTGTGAAAATCACAAGCCGTTACAATAATACATACAACGATACAGAAATGCATTTAAAACACTCAGTTGTGGAACGACAAATTATATTTATCTGCAAATACAAACTACTCCTTAAAACATTAAGATGATAAATGCGATAGAAGATGCTAAGGCAGAAGATTTTATGATAATTTGGGACTTATGAAATAAAGAATATTGACTTTTGATTTCACTATAAGGGAAGATACACAAATATGTGGGTAAGAACAAATGTTATCCAGTCTTGTGCAAAGCGTAGCTCAGATAAGAGCTGAATACATATGGACAATGTGTTCATTCAGATATGAAGATAGTATTTGTACCATATCATAGTATATATAGTTGGCCATGTAACTTATATTACTTATAATATTCAACTATTCAACTTTCTGAGATTATGTTTTATTGGAAAACTTTTTTTTAATTTATAGTATAGCGGACAACGAAGCAGGTGGGTCTCCTATATGGTAAAGAACAACGCCGCCCATGGAAAATCGCGCCAGGTCTGCACATTGGTTGTAATGCTGGCTATTTACGCCGCATAAGAAGCATTTTTGTGCCTCCGATATCCTCACTTACTAAGTTAAAAACTGTAGAGGTACCGTTTCAAGTACAACTACTATTTCACGCTGAGAATTCTGTGAGTCAGTGGTATCATTTCGGACGAGACTGATTAATTAGTGCGTTAGCATATGCTTCAGCAAGGCTCTCCCACGGGTTAAACTTTAATAAAAACAGTAAAACTAAGCAAGTAAAAGTAAGCGTTAAATATTCAGTTAGGTTAAATACTTATGGTTCTTATATTACTTTTTAATATTTTATTTATGTCTTAAACTATCCTGTTTATACTGATTTATCTTTTTTCTGCTTTTGGTAGACCATATTGTGCAAGAAGGCAGTGAAAACCAGGGCTCCACTACTTTTGATGAGACATTTAAATATACACCACTGTTACACGTTTTACTTGCAATCATCATCATCATCATTTCAACCGTAAGACGTGCATCTTTATTTTTTGAAATACTAATATATGGGGATAATATCTGGTTCTGAACCAATTCTCTGATTACGACACCATGCCTCCCCGCCGCCCGCCTGTATTGCCTGGACCGAAGCGCTTTAGCATCGAGCTCTCTCAGCGTTCAGCCTTCGCGTCATGCCTATTTTTTCCCACAGTTCTTTTGTAGTTTTATATTGCTATTTTTGTGTTTATATCAATTGATATTTTTATTAATTGAATTATTGAGAATCCGCTACTTATATTGTATAAATCAGTGTCGTGTTAGTTACGCCAATTATAAAAAAACGGCTAAACTGATTTAGTAGAAAATTCGGGCGGCGGTAGCTTAGAACCAGTAAAAGCTTTTTATCCGAATACAAAAATAAAGAGTAATGTTTTTACTTTTTAATGTATATATTTCTCGGGTTTGGTGGGCCCAAGAGAAGGGAAATGTCACTAAATATTAAATATTTCTAAGTATTATCTTCATCCACTTATCATTTTAATATTGATTTTAATTCACAAGATTATTTGGTAAATATGTATTCTTATAAGTTTCAACATAGTTATAACTATAAATTTAACTAAAACTATATAACTATTAAAATATAAAAAGCTTTGGACCAATAATGCACAAAATACCAAAATTTCATGACTGTCTCTATGAAATTGGCAACACACTTTATATATAGGACCTAATGACATTATAAAGGTCGGCGGAAGACGCTGGATGCAGGTCGCCTCCGACAGGTATTCATGGAAGTCCAAGGGTCCTATGTCCAGCAGTGGACGTCTTTCAGCTGAAATGATGTATATATAGACATGAAACATACCTGTTCAGAGATTTGTACAGGAACAACAGTAAGCATTGCAGCGTCGTAGGCGCACCCTAGATCGTTGCACGCGAAACATTGCACGATGCCCGCATGACGCTTCTCAACGTGATCTATGTAAAGATCCGAATCTGAAGCAATAATAAATCATTTAAATTTTGACGTTTTTGACAGACGATTGATAGTTATATTTCTAAGGATTGTTTAACAGTGCATCGATTCAGTTCGATTCGTTTATATGATCAACTGTACAGATAACAAAAACTCTTCAGCCGTGGGAGAACCATGCTAAAGCAGATGCTGACTCAGTAATTGTACCGGCTTGCCCAAATTGATATCACAGGCTCGCAGAATACTCAGAGTGAAACAGTACTTGTACTGTGTTTCGCAGTTTCAGTGAGGATAATGTGATTATACGACTGAAGCCGCATGAAAAGCTTACAAAACAGCGCATTTCAGCACAGGCTTTGGTCTCTTATCAATGAAATTCGCCTGCGCCGTTACTCGCTATAGCTACAATAAAAAAATTTAATGACATCTATACTAAACTCGGCTTGAAAAAATTTGCACCTTTATGTTTTTTTCAGTAATTACTCCTAAAATCTATCACATATATATAAAAAATATCATTGTTCAATGTACATCATCATTTCAGCCATAAGAAGTCCACTGCTGGACATAGGACCTTTGGACTTCCATGAATATGTCATTTGGGAGGGTGTTTGACTTAATCGCCACGCTTGGCAGGCGTGTTGGCGACCACAGTTCAGTTATATAGTCCGCGGAAGACGCTGCTGCCCGCCCTCCAGTATTGCCTTAGTCGCCTCTTACGACACCCACGGAATGATTTGGGAAGCGCAATTCTAAGCCGGTGTTTCACGGCAAAATGCTCATCAAATACCTTAATATTAATTACCTGTGTCATTAAAAAACCAATTAACATTTCTGATCAAGAACCAATCATTAAGATGTTGTATTAAATTTATATTTATATTATGATTCAAGGTTATATTATAATAGACGACTAGAAATGTTTCTGCGACATTTGTGGCTCGTTTATGTAAATTATTTCTTTACACTATATAATAAATATAGGTACTAAGTTTGCGTATACATTCAATGCATTACGATAAAATATAGGCCAAGACACTTGAGGCGGACTAGGAAGCGTGTCACGAGAAAGTTTTGTCGACCCTTCTCGCATTAACTTGGTAGCAATTCTGAATGTCGATAGTAGAAATAAATATATAATTCTTCGATGTTGTGAGTATAAGAAAACTTATGTCGGTCGGAATGACTTATTTTCCACGTGTGTTATTTTTTATGGCATATCGGACAACGGAGCAGGCGGGTCTCCTATACGTTAACAGAATACCCACGAAATTCCTCGGCGAGCTGTCCAACTCGCCCACACTGTCCGCGATAAAGCTGTCAAGATCGTACGATCACACAGCGAGTAGTCATTCCAAAAAAAGAACACCACTGATAATGGAAAATCGCGCTTTGGTTGTACTGCCAGCTTTATGCGCCGCTTAAGCAGTGAAACATAGTGCAAGTATCATTTCAAGCTTAGCATTCTGTGAGCCCATTGTATCACTTCGGACGAGTGAGCCCAATTAGTGCATCAGCATAAGTTCAAGCACGAATCACTCACGGGTGATAGTAAAGTTTTTACTTATGGGTCGCTAGTTTGGACCTTATTCGGGAGGTAGTAGCTAAAAGAAAAAGGCGAGTCTACAATACAATAAAAATACAATTTTAATGAGAAGGATGGCCTTGTTATCTTTTAAAAGTTTGTCAAAGTTAATGATGAATAAATGTACAGAAAACGAACAAAATAAACAGATTTTTAAATTACTTGTCTATTTCGACACAAAGAGGTTGCAAAATCATAGACTTAAACAAATTGCAGTGAGAAAATTACTTTACATAATCGATTTTTTTGTTTAATTTACACATACAGTCCGCCTCTGCTATGCGCGGGTTTTAGACATTAGAAATATTTAATAAATTTTAAGACAGACAAACACACACACGCATACAACCTTTTTTATTCTATAGCGGACAAGGGCGCAGGTGGGTCTCCTATATGGTAAGAGAACACCGCCGCCCATGAACAACCGTGACACAGGGACCACATGGAACCGGACCGGGATTCGAACCAGATACCTCTCACTTAATGGTACACTTTTAAAACAATTAAGCTACGAAGCTCTCAAAACCCTTCTATCATTATGTTTATCATTATTTATATCTTTCCTCCTAATTTTTAAAAACATAAATATATTTTCACTGAACATAGTAATTGCCGAGATTTTTCAATGCAAACATCAATCAAACCTTTTCTCTTTATAATATTAGTTTATATGAAATATTTCCTGCTGTAGGTTTATATAGGTTTCAGACGTAACGTTAAAAATAAACACGCTTTGAAGGCTTTGACGCAAGAATAAGTACCCATCCGTTATATCGTCATACTTCAATGGTTTCGGCAGTTCACAAGACAAGCACAAATCGAATTAAACCGATGAATTATATTGATTCAAAGAAGTTTTAAGCCACTCAGACTATTTACGATATAAAAGACAACGGAGCAGGTGGGTGTCTTATATGGCAAGAGAACACCGCCACACTCGAACAGTCGCGCTACATTCCGAGCACTGGTTGTGTTGCCCGCTTTATTTGGCACTCAAACGGCATTTTAGGACCTCCGATATCCTCCCTCAGTTAGAGAAATACAGTTGAAGGTGAAGTAAATTTTCAAGTACAAGTAGCATTTCACGCTGTTCTGTGAGCCCGTGGTATCACTTCGAACGAGCCGGCCAAATTAGTGCGTCATCATATGCTTCAGCATGTCTATCCCACGGATGCGACAGTATTAAAACACTCGCCAGGCCACTGTAAAGGCCTTCCATAGACCGAATAAATTATAATTTAATTATCCGGTTCTGGATTCAAACCCGATACCTCTCGCTTCATGGTAGACTTATAAAACCATGTAGCTAAGATTTTTGACATTTCTAGTTAATTAAAAGCACCAGTGTATCTTGTGTTATATTTGAGTGATTTAATTTGGTATCTTAAGGGAATAAAACTTTTCTAATTTTAATGCTTTTATTAAATATTAACGCAATGGTAAGAAAACTTTATAAAAACAATTAAATAGTTTTAGAATTAATTATCTCCACTATTTGTAAGTGTAGTATAATTTCTTAAAGTCATCTCATAGCGAAAGAGCTTTAAGATGGAGGTCAATCTCCCGATAAGGTCAGACACTTATTTGGGCTGTTTATTTAGGCGTAAGTTGTTTAGAATTAAGGATTAAATCACTTTAAGATATCACAGCCAACTTAACTTACTAATATAAGGAAAATATAAGGATAAGATAATATAAGGATATGCTTTCCTCCGCCCGTGGACACCCCTAGCCCTTGCAGAGCCGCGGGTGTGTGCCGGCCTTTAAGGAATGTGTTTGATTTGAAAACAAGCCTCAATTGGGCCGGAGTGAAACCATGACCACTACACATGACCACTTGTACTATTTCGCTAAGTGTAGAAACCCGAGAAATTATACCGCTCAAGCAGCGTAAAAACCCGGAAACAAACAAACCACTGTATGTGGCGCGGTTATTCGTGGGCAGCGGTGACCTCTTAACAAAAAGATCTCCGTTGCCATACACTCACACAGAATACTCAGCATGAAACGGTACTTGTACTGTGTTTCACTTGGTGAGTGATATCAGAGGCCCGGCGTAAAAAGCAGGCAATACTTCCAATGTGCGGACTGTGACGCGGTTGTTCATGGGCGACGGTGTTCTCTTTCCATATAAGAGACACACCTGCTCCGATCTCCGCTATATTATAAAAATACAATAGAAAATAAGCCATTTTCTACTTACCAGTGGCCCTGATTCCTTTGCCAGATTCAATGACCTCAGCGTTCAAGATCCAGTGCACAGTGGGTGGTGGTTGGCCATACAGCCTCCCGCAGGCGATATGAGCACTTTCGCCTTCACTCGCATTGCTGCTACCTGCAGAGCCTTCCCAATGAGCGACTTGGAGAGCAATTGCCTTCCATGCTCGACGTATGCCATTCGCCGAACAAGAATATATACCCTGAGAGAAATACATTTTTTCTTATAAATCTCGTATAACTGTGTTATTAAACTCTATCGAAAACACACAATTGATTATGAAATTGTGTGTGCATATCTTTTTTTATGATATAGCGGACAACGGAGCAGGTGGGTCTCCTATATAGTACAAACACATCGCCGTCCATGAACAACCACGCCAAGGTTCGCGCACTGCTTGTGTTGCCGGCTTTTCACACCGCTTAAGTCGATTAACACATAGGCTATAATTTATAATAATATTGAATAAATTGGCCAAAATATAATTAAAAATGTCACAAGTCGGATCAGTAATATATCGGGTAGAAGAACGTCTGCTGCGTCTTCTATTAAAACATAAAACGGAAATAAAAATACATTAATTTTGAATCAAAAAGAAATATTATGAAATTTAGGTGTATATTATTCTATTTGAACAAAATCGTATATAAATTTGTGATGTGGAATACAGTTGTATTGAATAGGAAATGTAGCAGGAAATTGATTCCATAATGAATGATATATGTTTAGAATCAACACATCGGAGAAATACTAATTGATTCTACTTAAATTTGATCTTCAAAAAAAAATATTATTTTATTATGTTGTACATTTTTTTATATTCATAAAAAATATTCAGTCATTTTACGTTGAGTTTTATGGTATAGTCGACAATGGAGCAGATGGTTATTATGCATGGTAAGAAAATACCGCCGCCTATGTTGTGTTGTCGGCTTTTTACGCCGCTTTCTAACTCAGGTTAACACATTACAAGTACCGATGCTTTTATGAAACAATTTTTAAAAATTTTGCCACTTATAGGGAGTTCTTGTTTTTTCAAAATCGCGACAGAATACTTTAAGAAAATGTTTCTAAGTAAGTATTTTTTTAGAGACAGATGCAGTATGCTGGATGCAGGTAGCCTCCGGCAGGTATTCATGGAGGTCCAAGGGGGAGGGTTTTGTCCAGCAGTGGACGTCTTCTTGATGATGATGATGATGAGATTCGCTGAGTGAGTGAGGATATCGGAGGTCATTAAAAATGCCGCTTAAGTGGCGTAAAAAACCGGCAACACAACCAATGCGCGGACTGTGACGCATTTGTCCATGGGCGGCGGTGATCTCTTATCATATAGTAGTCTCAACCTGCTCCGTTGTCCGCTATACTATAAAAAAACCTATAATATATTACGTACGAATAATAATGAAATCTGCTAAAAGATACCGATTATTTATATAATACCCAGTAATAACTGTCACAAATGTTAATCGCTTCCCCGAAATAATTATAGTGTATGCCGCAAAACCTTGAAATAATATGAAATTTGTAGCGTTGCATTTGTTGAAATCCGCTTACTTCAAAATGTCAACTGTTCACAACTCAAGTAAATAAAGCCTCAAATCGGCTTATATTCTGCGCACATCTGGATCTCAAGGCGATACTTTATATCTATAAAAATATTAAGAATAAACTTTAAACAATGATGGCAGCCTGTGGCATATATGAAATGACAGTATTTTGACGTTTTAAGTGTTCCTTATATATTTTTAATTTCTATACCATTTAACTAATACCATTTCTATATTAACATTTTTTTATAGAAGTTTTCTGTAAATTTCATCCATTTTTGCATTCCCTGTCATTTTAAGTTACACTTATTAGACATGTCTTATATCCTAAAACATTTAAATCTTTTTAAACGGTTCGTGCAAATCGATACCACGAGCTCACAGAATACTCAACATGATATGTTAGTTGTACAGTTGAAACGGTGCATCTACTGTGTTTCGCTGAGTGAGTGAGGATATCAGAGTCTAAGTGATGTAAAAACCTGGTAACACAACCAATGCGCGGACTGCGGCGCAGTAAATAAATATAATATATATATAATGATAAATTATATTCTTATTGTTATATTTTGACCAATTTTCACAAAATAAATATAATTTAAAGCCTATATGATATTTTAATGTGTGAGTGATGTTATTGCAAAGCTTCATAAAACTCCATACATTAGTTAGACTAATAAAGATACATCCACTTTCACATGGCAAAAGCTTTTCCTAATTGAATCATGAAAGTACCATATAATAGTATGAGAGCTAGCAACGTTTTTGAGAAAGCATTTCAGGTCGGCCAGTTTTTAGACATTTTGTTTCTTTCACTTTTACTCTATAGCAGACAACGGAGCAGGCGGGTCTCCTATATGGTAAGAGAACAGCCGAACATGGAAAATCGCGCAGTGGTTGTGTCGCCAGCTATTTACGCAACTTTAGCAGCACTTTTAAGGGCCTCACACACTCTGCAAAACACAGTCCAATACGGTTTCACGCGGAGTATTCTGTGAGCCCGTATCACTTCGGACGAGAAAAACCAATTAGTGCGTTATGCTTCAGCTTGGCTGTCCCACGGGTTAAGACACTCGCCCGGCCATTGTCACGCCCTTCCAGAGACCGATTAAATTTTAAATTAAATATAATTGTAATTAAATATAAATTATAGTTGTCCGGGCCGGGATTCGAACCCGATACCTCTCGCTTCATGGTACACTTTTAAAACCATTAATCTAGTAGACTCTCACTATTCTGCACGTAACACAATGGGTTTGGCGGTGGGGTTGGTAGTGATTGCGTTCATTACTGCGTATAGTAATTCAGGTAAAGTATAATTTTTTTAAACCATTTTAAGATGATTCTTTTTCATTAAATTTATTGAACCTTTTGCTACATAAATTCATTATTTCCAGACACTTCAGCTGTTGTTGAAGACCGTGTTACGTGCGGAACAGTGAAAGTAAACATATCTAAAAACTGGCTGACTGTTTTCCTGACGTTGCTAGCTCCCGTGCTATAAGATCTTTTACTCTCAAGCATTTACTGTCCTGATATAAGATCTTAATTTATGCACTGACATTAAAACGTTCTTACCTCATTTTCAGCAGTAAAAGGCTCTACGTTAAGGACGTTTTCGTGCCTCTGACGTAGACCGGGTGATCCCTCCTTACTCCAGGTGACCTTTGGGGGTGGAGTACCCACAGCCCCACACCGTAACCGCAGACCGTCGCCAGGGTAAACGGCCGTTGTTAGAACACCATCCACAATTTTGCCAACATATTCCTCCGTTTCGAGAAATCTGTAATTAATATAGTCTGAAATTATTCTTACCTAACAATAATACAAGATACTATCTTATACAGTGTAAAATTCATATAACGTTACAAAATTTAACGATAAACTCCTAGTACATCGAAACCACGCTGCTTTTGGAAGACCATGCTGAAGCATATGCTGACGCACTGATTGGGCCGGCTCGTCCGAAGTGATACAACGGGCCAACAATATACCCAGCGTGAAACGGTACTTGTACTATGTTTCACAGAATGAGTGAGGATTTCAGAGGCTCTTGAAAATGCCTCTAAAATGATTCAGCTTGATTTCTTTATAATGTCTAAAGTATAAACTTTAGAGTGTATATATACTCTAAAGAATTACACTGACTCAATGATATATAAAAAAATTTATTGGGCCGGCTCGTCCGAAGTGATATCAGGGCCTCACAAAATACCACCGTATACTGTGTTTCATTAAGAATATTGAAGGCCCATGGAATTGTACGGTTTGTGGTGTAATAATCCGGTAACACAACCGTGCGGATTTGGCCAGTTTATCCATGGGCGGCGATGATATCTTACCGTATAGGAGACCCGCTCTCCGTTGCCTGATATACGTTAAAAAAACACTCGGCTTTGGTTGCTTCAGCTTATATTCCATAGGTTATTCAATTATCTATCTTATTTAAACTCTATGCCTTACACTTACTCTCAATAATGAAACGAAATTCTCAATAACTTTTTGTCTTAGCCGGGACTCCACTGATCATTCTTTTTTTTAAAAAAATGGTTACCTCACCTTACGCCACTACTAACTTCATGCTGCACCCTCAAGTATATTCTTTCAGGAAGATCTATGCTCTGGCCACTCAGCTCATTGGAGGCTGTACAGCCATAGGTACCATCATCAGCAGCAGTGGCGTTGTGAATCACCATCATGCTGTCGGCTGTTTCGAGTACTTGGCGAGAACCCTGCATTAAAGAGAGCCTCTTAGCTTTATGGTTTAAAAAGTGTATAATGAAGGGTTCGAATCCAGGTCCAGATAATTATAAATTATATTTTCGTTTATAATTTCTTCGGTCTCCGGTAGGGCTTGACAGAGGCCGGGCGAATGTTTTAAATACTGACGCACTCTTGGGCGATCCTTGCTAAAGTATATGTTTACGAACTTATTGGTCTGGCTGATCCAAAGGGATAACACGGGCTCACAGAATACTCAGCGTAAAACGGTACCTGTACTGTGTTTCGCAGAGTAAGTGAGGATAATAAGTGCCGCTTAAGAGGCGTAAAAAGCCGGCAACACGACCAATGCGCGGTTGCTCATGGACGGTGGTGTTCTCTTATAAAAATTTTACGCCTAAGTTAAATAGTTAACGCCATCTGTTTGACCGATATAACTTCCATGTAAATCTAGACAATTTTATTCACCCTCCCAAATATTAATAGAAAAAACGATTTGGAAATTTTAATTTGATTAATACAAAGGAAGACTAAAATTTCTAAATCTTATTTAACCTATTATATTTATAGAAAACGATTTGAATACTATATCACACCTTAGTCGCGTCCCTCAGTTTTGAGGTTACGACATTTATTTATTATTATATTATCACGGATGCGTTGCTGGCCTTTGAGTGATACATACGCTCTTTTTAGAAGTTTCCATTATCATATAATCTATTTTCTTTTTAAAAGAACGGTGGCAAATGAGCAGTAGGCTCATCTACGATAGCAGTCCTTCGCTCACCCACAGTCCTTGCATGGCCGCGGATCGTTGCCTGCCTTTAAGTACGCTGTTTTTAGGTTCCTACTATCATTATCTATATACTATTTTATTATTATATATTTACCTTATTTTCCTTCCACCAGCTCAATATAGCCGGTGGTTCAGACTTCGGTTCCTTGCAATGCAGGACGACAGTATTATAAAGCGGTGCAATAATCACTCGTTTTTCCGCAGTTATCTGGCTCAAATCGACTCTGGCGACGGATAATTTTGCAGGTATAGACACTAGTCGTATTGCGCCATACGATACAACACACTGAAAGGGAGAAAATTTACATTAGAATATATCTAGTCAGGAGAGCTATGTTGAAGGATGCTGATACATTTATTATGATATAACGGATTATGGAGCAGGTGGGTCTTATATGGTACGAGAACACCGTTGCCATGGACAACCGCGCCACAGTCCGCGTATTGATTCTGTTTCCGGTTTTTTTAACAGCGGCATTTTTAAGTCTCCGATATCCTCACTCACTCAGTAAAACACAATAGAAGCACCGTCAAGTATAACTATCCTGTCACGCTGAGTATTCTGTGAGCGTGGTATGACTTCGGACGAAATGGCCCAATAAGTGCGTTGGCATATTGTTCAGCATGCTTCTCCCACGGGTGCGACAGTATTATGACAGTCGTCCGGCTACTGCC
>DWCF01005028.1:0-15073 GCA_018230265.1 Delias oraia | reverse complement strand
ATAATCTGCCGGAGCGTGTGGATGTGGTCTACGGTGCTGAAGCCTTTCCGGAACCCGGCTTGTTCGGGCGGCTGGAAATCGTCGAGCCTATCCTATTAAATTACATAAATAGATAATTTTATAAAAAAATACTCAAGAATATATTGACATCAAGAATCAGAAAAGTTTAAGAAAATATCAGATTTCAGAAAAGTTGAAGCAAAGTGGTTAACATACTAATAAGATCACAAGTCTCTCGTGACTTCAGCTTTTATTAAATAAAAAGTCATATAAAAATTTCAAGCGAAGTCACTAACCTTTATGCTGATGCATGCAGTCTTTAGTTCTTTACAATTACCTAAAAGTCAATTTTAGTTTATGTTTCCCAGGGACTCGTACCTCAGACATACAAAATGCTAGTCTCTATACAAGTTTTTTATATACATTTTAAAAAATTAACTTGACTTCCATTAATAAAATATGAACTTTGTCATTTAAGAGTATTCCATGTGGAATTCCCATATTAAATTAATACTTCATGTGGAAAATTATATTCGCTCTTCAATGAAACTCAATAAATTTAGGGGATTAATTTAACTAAATAAGTTACTTGCATATGCAATGATTTATTAGGTTTTTGTTAATCTATGCCGTTGTATGATGTTGATGATAACATAAGCTCTAACGGTACATACCACAACACATTATTCAATATCGTAAGCTATATTTTACATATATAAAATAAAACGGGCATGCGTACTACGCATTGTCATGCCTTAGGAATTGTATTTTAGATAACATCCAGAGAGGTCCCATGGTGTAATGGTTAGCACTTTGGACTCTGAATCCAACGATCCGAGTTCAAATCTCGGTGGGACCTGGAGTTTATTTTTATCAAATACAAATTTCAACATCTCATATCAGTTCCTTTAATTTATGAGAAGCGTTATCAAATTTCTTTGCTATGTTTTATATATAATTATATTATGTGCTATGAATTATGTCTAAATCTAGAATTTAAGTTCCATTGAAAACTTTTTACTATTTAAAAATTAATAAGGCTTTGGAATTATTTGTTCATTGAGTGCAATTATAAAAGCTCTTAAGTCGGATTGAATTGTTGAAAATAAGTGAAAAATTGTATGCACTCAGGAGTCAAGTGTTGCTTAAGGGTGTGTTTACATAAAAAGCGATTTATATATTGATGTTTTTATATTATATTGAAATGTCTCTCATTTCAACTGAATAATTTTAATATATTATAAAAAAAAACTTTTTTTGAGCATTAGTAGAATAATAAATTATTTAACATATAAATGTTTGTGAATATAAAATCATGCATATTACGTTCATATTATTCAAATTCAAAAGAATTTATTCACCACGGGGCACTTTTGCAAGTCAATTTACAATAGTAAAGCTATTATTGGTTCAGAAGATGATGATGACACTGAGATGATGATGAAGATGACAGTGAGTGGTACTTCTCTATGAGAAGTACCAATAAGAAACTCATAGAATTTAATTTTTTTTATCGCCAAATTTATCCATTGTATCTTTGTCTTCTATGTCAATACAAAGATACAATGGATAATCTATCATCATGGTTTATGTTATGTTTTCTCAATAAAGTATTTATTATATTAATTTTACATTCTGTAAGTTCAGTTATCTTTTTAGTTATTTTATTATTTAAGCGAATACAAGTCCCCAAGAAAGTCCTTTTACTTTTTTTAGATAACCTTATTTGTAAGCATCTTTATACTTATAGATTCATATATAGGTCAGAAAAGTTTATTCTGTATGTGTTTCATAAAACAAAACTCCAAAATATGTCAATCTTTATGCCTAAAGTTTAAAACATTATAAATATTAATGTTGAGTACTAATATTAATATAATATTAGAATTACCAGGACTAACAATGAAAGGCTAAGCAGAGACCTGAGAAAGAGCTTTTACAACGGCAAAGAGGGATACTTATCCTTATTAAGATTTTATTCATATATGTACGTATTACATGATGATCATGTATTATTTGGGTAAATTTAACACAAAATCTTCTTTGTAAACGTTAAATTTAATATTTTTTCTTCTATATACCTACTTATTACATATAATGAAACGTCAACAATTGTCAGATTTTCCCCGTCATTTTTATTTGTTAATTAAGAATTCAAAGCCGATTTAACATTTAATACTGATTTATTACTTCTAGAACTAACAATTCAAATTAAATACAGTGAGCCAATAGGTTATTGATGATGATGATGACAGTGAACCAACAGGTTAGGAGAAGATGATTGATCGCCACGACGTTCACATTGAAATTATTCTCAAACTCTTAACGTTTGACTCCCTCTGATCACATGCGATTGTAACAAGTGATGTCACAGAGAAACTTGACAAACAAATTATTATAATACTTTATTAATATAATATGGGGTAAGTTGCAGAGCCATGCTGACGCACTAATTGTGCCGGCTCGTCCCAATTGATACCACAGGCTCACAGATTACTCAGCGTGAAACGGTACTTGTACTATATTTCGCAGAGTGAGTGAGGATATCGGAGGTCCTTAAAAGTGTAGCTTAAGCGCCGTAAAAAGCCGGCTACACAACCAATGCGTGGACTATAGCGCGGTTGTTCATGAGCGGCGGTGTTCGTTTTTCATATAGGAGACCCATCTGCTCCGTTGTCCGCTATACTATAAAAAAAGTTATATTCATATCGCGGACACTATTAATGTGTCCTACACTTTAAAACAGTGATTCAGGTCCGAGGAAAGAATACGGCGAGATCGCTTAGCATTTTTATTGGACATTTTCCTTTCGGATTTGAATAAGACTCTTTTATTGAAATTACACAAGTCACTCACAAAATTGCTGAATAGTTATTCAATGACTTTTTATATTACTTTCAATATAGTCAATGATTGTGTATCATTTAAAGTTAATATATATCTTTTCTGTTAGTTTAGTGAAGGTATTATATTTATTTTAGCGTTTAGCGGGAATCACTGTCATCCATACACGACCACGCCACAATCCACGCTTTGGTTGTGTTCTCGTCTTTTAACGCCGTTTGAGCGGAACTCAGCGAAACATAGTACTGTTTCACGCTGGTATTCTCTGTGCTTGCGAAACCACTTCTGATGAGCCGACTCACTTAGTTTGTCATACAAGAGCTGTCGTCTGCGAGGCTAAATGTGTGGCAAGGTGTGTAAGCAGCGTAAAAAGCTGTCAACACGAACAATGCGCGAACTATGATGCAGCAGTATGGTGAACTATGAGCGGCGGTGTTCTCTTACCATATAAGAGACCCACCTGCTTCGTTGTCCGCTATAGAATATAATTTAAAAAAAATAGCGAAAAAACAGCGAGTAATCGCCAGTTTGAAAAAGGTCTTCAGCGTTAAAATTCCCAGCTTGTTGACAGGTTTATTCATTTCGTCCCTTAACAGTCGCGAAGTCAGATTGAAATTGACTTTTTTTGAGAGGAGATTGCTTAATTTATGTACCCTCTGGCAATAATACGTTTTATCGCGGAGGGTTTTTCGGAGGCGCGAATAAACTAAGTTTATACGAAGATTTTTGACCTTTTTTTAATTTAATTGATTCCGTTGCTAATTTTTATAAAGTTGAATTCGAAAAGAAATCCTTGCGTTCTGTTTGCGTATTTGAAAGTTAACATAGGGCTTAAATATGAAATTGGACTTTTGTAGCTTACAAGCTTACCTTTCAAGCTTTTTACCTTACCATTTCATTTAAGCGACAAGTTTTTTCATATTGTTGCCTGCAGGTCACTCGGATGCGGTATAACGTCGGATAGATCCGCTTCATCAATAGCTTTAAATTCTTCATTATCAACTTTGGTGGTCGGCTATCCTCAGGCTTTGTTCTACAGGTCGAAATTTCCAGAATGTAAACATTGGAACTTAAAACTCTTAAATTTAATCTTAAATTATGTTCTCTTTACCGATCCCGCCGCCATACACATCTAAATACAAAAGCAGAGGTTCCACCGAGATATGCTTTTGTACTACATAACTAAATAACGCAAAATATTAATTATTTCATTTTAAAAACACTTGAGTTTTATAAAACACAAATATAATACATGTATAATTATTACATTGTTGTTCCTAACCAAAGAGTTTTTTCGAGATATTAGAGATCAAATTAGACACCATGACATAATGCCAATTTCATATATTCTTATCATTATATTCATTATCATATGCCCATTGAGATAGACATAGTATTAAAATAACATGAAAGAAAAAAAGACGTGTCTTATGAACTTCCATTTTCATATATTGATCTCAGATTACGCAACTTAACACAAAAATCATTAAAAATTTCAACAAAGCAAAAATATGAACGGAGTCTTCAAGATAAAGAATGCTGTCTAAACAAAATGACAAAATCAGTTTTACAAATACATAATTCAATTGTTCCAACAAAATAAGAAAGTGTTATCCCGGGACCACCTGTATAATTGCGAAGTTAACTTCAATCAACTTAATTTGATCGATTCTTTTTCACGCAATCAAAAGTAACTATTTTTAGTAAATTAGTTCTATCTGATGGTAATTTTAATATAGACTACATTTACATTCATATATATTCATATGCGTTCATTGTGAAAAGGTACTTGTACTGTGTTTCGCAGAGTGAGTGAGGATATCGGAGGCCTCTAAAAATTTCCGCTTAAGCGGCGTAAAAAGTCAGCAACACAACCAATACTGGAACTCTGGCGCGGTTGTTCCCTAACATATAAGAGATCCACCTGCCCCGTTGTCCGCTATATCATAAAAAAAATATTGTACCCACATATTTAAACAGCAATTTTAGGTAAGTTAAGTTTTAAAAATTCATCAAAATATTATGAAAATTACAACTGATGAATATTATAATTAAAGAAAAATATGAATAAATTTTATTACCTTTGATAAAAATATAAATTAAATTTCATGTCACTAGAGTAATAAAGAAACCGAAATAATATTCCAATATTAGTAACATCATTAAAACCGTAATAGAAAATTTTACCTAGTAAGACGAAATTAGAATCAATAAAAGCCACGTCGAGCTTCTATGACTCCAGACAACAGGTTCGATTTCTAGTCAGAATCGTATTTATAAATTTGGAAGGACTTTGGAAGGTCATGAGAATAGTCTCAGAGCTCTAAGGACGCTTCAAAATGGCTCGCTAGAAAGCCATTCTGAGTTCTGACATTAATTGAGCCCGCTTATTCGAAGCGATACAGGGCTCATAAAGTACCATCATTAAATAGTGCATTTCGCTTTAGCTTACCTCATTTGCTATGAAAAATCTCGGCAACACAACCTAAGCGCGGTTTGCGACGCAGTTGTCCATTGGCGGCGGTGACATCCTATTATCACAGGACATGCTCCGTTTGCTATAAATATATTAAAATAATTATTTTGATTGACCAAAGATATAATAATTATATAACAGTTGGAATTTTATATAGAAGTTAAATTAAGTAAAAATACAATAATTTGATGATATTCTTTTTGAAGGTTGTACTAACGCCTCTATGACGTAGTGGTTTATGCAACTGAGCATGAACACCTTTAGAACCCGGGGAAATGAGTAATCAGTTTGTTAGTTTTATATAAATATATAAATGACACATATTTGCAGGTAACCTTAAATAGGAGAACTCGAAGAAAAATATTACTAAAGCATTAATAGATATTATCTCATCAATACTCATATTTTATATGTAGAACATTCTATTAATCAGAGATGTAGTCTATGCCGCCTTAATTAACGATCACCAAGCAATTAATTGAATAGCAATTATAATCTTAATTAACATATTGTAATTAAATTTTTGATTGAATGATTAATTGTTTAAAAGTAACTATTTTATATGCATTTACTATTTGCTTTGAATGTTCCTTATATTCATTTTGGTAACAAACAGTCAATTTTATAATATTATTTTAATATATATATATGCTGGTGGATTCTCTTGATGCTATGGAAATATCGCAACCTATGGGCAACCGCGCTATGGTTGTGCTGCCGGATTTTTATGTCCTTAAATCGGTGTAGCATAATAGGCTACCAGTATCCTGACAAACGTAATGAAATACAATACAAGCACTGTTTCATACTGATATTATCTGAGGTCACGCGCCAGACCTAATCAATGCGTCAGCGTATGCTTCAAAATGGCTCTCTCACGGCTAGGGACTAGGAATGTTTCAAGACACTCATCAGACAATGCTCTTCTAAGGACTGAATAAATTATAATTAGTTCAGTTGAATCTATGAGAGTCTCCGGAGCTCATCTGATGCCCAGCTGAGCTAAAGATGTCTATAGACATTGAACCGTTTAATCTATGAAACCTAAAAAAATGTAAATTAAAATCAGATCGTGATGGGACCTTGTACCTATGACGTAACAATAGCTTACAAAACTGGCCACGTGATTCTCAAAACATTGAGCCCCTTTAGTTAAAATATTTCTGGGTAACATGGCTCCTAAAAAATTAAAGACTCCGAGGTGCTAGTTTATAAAAAAATACCTTATACGGCGACAGTTTAAAATACATGTATTACGATAAATTTGGGCCGCCATGTCAAATGTGTTCTCACAGTGGAATATTTCTTGTGGGAAAGGAATGAATTTCTGTGGGAATTTCGTTTTGTGGTAATGACACGTGCCTTGACGCGTAGGGGAGATTAAATGTGCCTTATTTGAGTAATTTTGAAGTGACAGGGGGAGGTATTAGCTTTGCTTTGTGTGTGATTTTGGCTAGCTTCTATTTTTATATGACAATTATTAAATAATACTTTACTAACGAGACAAGAAACTAGAAGGTAGCCTGTGGAGAATGTCGTCTGTGGAATTATAGCTAAATCTTGGTTGAAAACTATAACGATTATATAATTGTCAATGGACGTTTCATTCATATATTATGTTGTATAGTCTGTGAAGATATGTGACAGATATCAAATAAATAAAATTATAATATTAATAGAAATAATGTTACTAAAAGGCCGTTTTAAACTCATCCGTATTCAATAGTATCAGCGTTTTTTTGAACTTAACATGCAAAGCTGTGTTAGTATGGCAGACAATTTTTTTCTCTAAGATGTAAAGACCATTCTGGCTCTGTTGCTCAGAAGCCCATTAAAAAATGTACCCCGTGGGAGGCTCGTCCGAAGTGATACTACGGGCTCACAGAATACTCAACGTGAAACGATACCACCTGCTTCGTTGTCCGCTGTACACTAAAAAAATACTTTACAATAATTAACCTTATTTTTATTCCAAATTTATTTATAACTATTCTATCATAAAAACCAGCATAGACAAAAAATAACAAAGAGCGGCTAGTCTGTCAGCCAATTCCCATAAAGTTACTAGGGCCGTCATCGTTAATTTTTTATGACATTTGTAAATTATCAGTTGACTCAGGTGTCGCTTTTTTTGCAAACGTTATCTATGTGCTGGCAAGGACGTTTCCCGTGGGATAGCGTAACTTGGGCGTGGGAGCTGGCGAACCGTGAGAATTGTCTAAATATTTTAATAGACCTTTAAATTTTTTAATTTGTAGAGTATATTTCCAAATTTTCTACAGAATGTATGTATACATAATGAAAACTTTATCGTTGTTTTTAATTTTAGGTAATTAAGGTTAAAAGTGTATACATACGTGATTAATAGCTTTGTGCCTGTAGAGGTGTCAAAGTCAATACGATTTGGCAAACTTCGAAAAAAAAGTGCGTACCTATCCCTAAAAAGCAAACAACACACTCGCAGCCTGGCAACGACTGAGGGTGTCCATGGGCTAAGGACCCACTTTCCCAAGTGAGACAATGTTTTCATAAAATAACGTTTTTCAAATTTTGAAGGTCAAAACAAAACAACACTTAACTTTTTTATTGACGCAATTATTTCAGGTTAAGGTAGTATTGTTTCATTAGTAACAAAGCTAGAGAAGTCATATATGCAGACTGGTACACTATATTGTGATTCAAGCTACAAAGAATAAAAATGTGTTTATATATTTTATACGAGTTAAAACGCTTAAGCTAAAAGCTGTCACCTACATTCATATACGTTGGAATTGGGTTTCACATTTTACGCACCTTGTGCTGACGCGTTCATTACGTATAACTAACTGGTAAGGAAGATTTTTATACTGACTTCTATATTTATTCAAAGCAATTTGATATTTATTTCTTTTTTCAATATATATTAAAAATACACGTTTATAACATAATACATATAATATAACGTATATATATAATCGGGGGTTATTTTGTCTTAATCACCATGCTTGGCAGGCGGGTTGGTGATCGTAGAACATCTGCTGTACTCGGAAGAGCACTGCTGCCCACCCTCCGGTGAAGTGTCTTTATCCGTTCCACGATATAGAAAGACGATCTCACGAAGGTCGCGGGCAACCGCTGATCCAGATCGCTCAAGATCGTAATAAGTGGGCGTCCTTGCGGGAGGCCTATGTCCAGCAGTGGACTTGATAGCCTGATGATGATGATGATATAATTAGTTTTCACTTGATTCATATAGTTTTACCATAATTTGGATTACTTATTATATATTCACAGTCATAAATATACCTACTATGTTTCTCTAAATGAGTGAGAATATCGGAGGATTATAAAAAATGCTGCTTAAGCGGCGTATAAAGCCGGCAGCCCAACCATAAGCGTGGACTAGGGCGCGGTTGTCCATGGTGGTGTTCTCTTACCATATAAGAGACCTACCTGCTCTGTTGTCCGCTATACCATTAATATATATTAATTATAATCAAATAATAAAGAAATATGATGAATTTTCTTACAGTTTTCTTATGAAAATGATTTCCCTATTATAGCCCGCTCATAATGCAATACAATGTCTAACAATATAAGTTAATCATCCATCTAATTTCTTTGTACCAGCGCTGGCACCTTCCGCTGAGAACTTCACGACGTGCAACATAATAATTCATTTATTATCTAACTTATACAGCGCTGTATTTCTGTTTTAACTATCTACACTGAATATACACTGTGCGGTATTTAAGTTAAATTCATGTCATGGCTTAAATGTTAAGTCAGAATTTGATGAATAGGAAAATTTAAACTTTATGGAAGCGAGCTGAAAGCAAATATAAATTTTAAACGCATTAAATTTTTTCGTATTCTGAAAACTTTTTTAAAATCTGAATAAGGAACATCCTGTTACGTGATGCGTTACGTCGATGCGGAGTCTTTTTGATGAAAACAGGGAGGCAAACTAGCAGGAGGCTTACCTGGGTTATGCGGTTTTCGCCCATGGACACCCTGAGCCACTGCTGGGGTGCAATGCTGGTCATTTAAAAGTAACACTCTCTTTTTGAAGGTCCTTGTAGTTTTTTCTATAGTGTATCGGACAACGGAGCAGGTGGGTCTCCTATATCATAAGAGAACACCGCCGCCCATAGACAACCGTGCCACAGTCCTCGCATTGGTTGTGTTGCCGGCTTTTTACGATACTTAAGCAGCATTTTTAAAGGCCTCCGATGTTCTCACTCACTCTGCGAAACACAGTACAAGTACCGTTTCACGGTGAGTATTCTGTGAGCCCGTGGTATCACTTCAGACGAGCCGGCCCAATTTGTGCGTCAGCATATGCTTCAGCATGGGTCTCCCACGAATGAAAAGCTGATGCAGAATAAAAAAATATATAAACAAATCACTGTATAAAAATCATAGATATATTAAGTATTTCTAAACTTTTTACGTTAGTGTCGACATTTCAGTGATTAATCTTAATCAGCAATCTCCAGACGATCTCTGCGTAAAATTTCTTTCGTGGTAAGGAACGAGGCATAAAATTTTATGTTTTGTCTTAAATAAATTTTAACTGCTGCTCCTACTTTTTAAGATACGGGTCTATTTTATAGAGGTTTATAATACCAAAGCAGAAAAATTATAAACAAAACGAGTTATATTAAAACATTTTATGAAATAAAACATCAAATTCTGAAGTTTTTTTCAACAGAAGAAGCCTTTTTTCATGATAAAGGTATTACACTCTTAAGTGTATAAGTTTCATCAAATTCAATTCAGGCTCATCAGAGGCGCACTAAGCCTAATCGCTTTATTAGCCTAAAAAGCCGGCAACACAAACGAATTGCGGATTGCAATGGTTTTGGTTGTCAACGAACGACATTTTACAATCTGAGGTTCGCCTGTTCCATATAGATTAATGGGAGAGCCATGCTGAAGCATATGCTGACCACGAGCTCACATAATACTCAGCGTGAAATGGTAGTTGTATTTGAAACGGTGCTTCTAATATGTTTCGCTGAGTGAGTGAGGATATCGGAGGCCCTTTAAAGAGCCGTATAAGTGGCGTATAAAAAGTCGGTAACACAACCAATGCGCAAACTGTCGCGCTGTTGTCCATGGGCGATGGTGTTTTCTTAACATATAGGACCCACCTACTCCGTTTTCTGCTGTACCATAAAAATAACAGACATAAAAATATATATATCAGATTTTATAATAATACTTTCTACTTTTCTTATTTCTTCATTCCACGCTGAAGTCCCGTGTAATCGATTCGCATTAAGACACAAAATAAAAATTCTCACACAAAATAAGTTCTCACGAGTAAAAATTTAGTTGTCCCAAGTTTTTTCTGGGATTCCGTTACGGTTCACACGGCAGGGTTCTCTGGCACCGCGTGACTGGGTTACGCACGCGCCGACCTTTAAGGACTTCAGTAGCTTGTTTGATGAGATAATAATTATGTGTATGAAGTGTGCATTGTGTAAATAATTACTTTTAATGGTGGGAATGAAAACATTACATTATGTTTATTTATGTATATCGTTCATTGAGAACCGCGTCACAGTCCGCGCTTTGGTTGTGTTGTCGGATTTTTACGCCGCCTAAATATTTTCATAATTTCAAGGGCCTCTGATATTCTCACTCAATCAACGAAACGTAGTATTCTTCTGCCGTTTCACACTAAGCGTTCTGTTTATTTTTCTTTTTAATTTTTAAACAAAGTCAAGCAGCTATTTAAAAATTATATTTTACAGTCTACATTCTAAACTAAATTAGTTTTTTTTGGGATCAATTGGTAAAGAAATTGTATTTCTTAATTTGAACTTCGCCGCGTTTGGTGATGTCATTGTCTATGAACGAAATGTTATTTTGAATGCTGAGTGGTTAAAACATAATGGCGATATTGATAATAACTTATGTTAAATTACCTGCTAAAATTAGTTTATTAAGGTGAATCAAAAGATGCTTTTGATATTTAATTTTAATGTCGTTTCTTTATTTTCAGTTTAATTTAAATTAGATAGAGAGAAAAATTTGTTATTTTGTTTAAATACAATTCAGAGAAACACATTGAATTATATTTATATTTACCAAATTTGTTATAACCTAGTACCTAATATAATTTTTTAAAAACTAGGATGTGCTATATTCTTCTCTATGAAAAGGGTGGCAAACGAGCAGGACTCTCACCTAAGACAAGTGGTCCTCCGTCCACTCCTAGCCTGTGCTGGGCCGTCGGTGGGTTGCCGACCGTTGAGCTCTTAACCTGTGCTTTTTATATATGCAGGCAGCTGATTCCATATTCTTAGTTGAGAAAGACACTCATCGAAATGATACCGATGAAACTTTGTATCCTACCTCGATGTTCGATGATTAAATATTGCTGGAGGAATTTTCCGAACAGCTCGTCTCAACTTTATTTATATTATTATTAACTAATAAAAAACAAAACGAACGTTAAACATTCCACGTATTTTTTGTATTGGGTTTAAACTCAAGAACGGAAGTCTTTGGCGGTTATATTTCACACGGATCGGTTGAAATTAACACGGTGTGCCGTTCACACACCCAGCGTGGGACTCCTAAGGATGGGAACGTGGGCACGCGCTCACAGTGAGCCCTATAAACGAAATACTTTTTGTTAAATAGGTCTACAAAAAATACAATTACCATATCACGTTTTAAATTATAAGTTCAAATGAGAGTAACATTTTTTTTAGAAATTAATTCTCACTTTTTTGTTGCTTTTATGTTTTTTTTATTGTGTAGCGAGCAACGGAGCAGGTAGATCTTCTCTATCTAATAACTGCCGCAATTGAGGCACAATCTGAGCTGGCTGCTGGCTTTTTTGGCCGCTTGAATGGTATAATATCACTACTGTACTGTTTCACTCTGGTTTTCCGTGACCCGTGAAGAGGCGGCGTAAAGCGTGGGTGACATGTTTTCGGTGTTCGGTTGCAGGGGTTTTGCACCTCAATATTTTTGTCCTGTTTGCATATATATGATTATTTATTGGATTAGAAGTATCCTTTTCAAAGCCGATATTTAATTTATTGGTAATAAGATATTGTCATATTTATCTTCAATATATTGTTAATTTTTCATTAATATTAATATATACACATAGCTGGATGCAGGTCGCCTCCGATAGGTGTACAAGCAGGTCGAAAGTGGACGTCTATGTCCAGCAGTGGATGTCTTACGCTTGGAATGATGATTAATATTATATTTTTATTAGTAAAAATTTGACAGTGTTAATTGTTTTGTTTTTTATTTTATAAAACAGTCTTCAGGGTGCCACAAACAGGTTATAACGAATTATTAAAACTGGTCAATCTGCTTGACAGTCAACAAAATTATAAACTTATAAAATATTGGTACAATTTTATCATAACTCATACCATAACATCTCATAACATATCATTTGTGCACTCTATATCTAGAAAGAACATTACTAAGACAAACAAAAAAGTAACAGAAAAAGAAGATATAAGAAAAAAGATATAGGATAGGAATAGGTAAAAAAAGTACCCTAAATTATCCGTTACAGTTCACACGGAACGTATAAGTCTCGTGTGAAACATAGAGGGTGGGAATTCGCGCACGCGCCTTCTAAAGTGTTTGTCCCTTTTGGATTTGCTCCGGCGTATTATAGTAGATTGGAGTCATAGGCATTAAACCAATACTGTTAGTTATTTATAGGTATTCTTTTTTATCGTATAGCGGACAACGGAGCAGTTGAGTCTCCTACATGGTAAGAGAACACCGCTGACCATGGAAAACCACGCCACAATCCACGTTTTTGGTAATGTTTCCGGCTTTTTACGCCATTTTAAGAGCATCCAATATTCACTTAGCGAAACACAATACAAGTACCGTTTCGTACAATTACTGGTTCAGCGTGGTACTCTCACGGGTGCGTCGGTATTAAGACAATCGCCCGGCTACTGTCAAGCCCTTCCAGAGACGGAATAAATTATAACAAATTAAAATTATTGTCCGGATCGGAATTCAAACCATCTCGCTTCGTGGTAGACTTAAAAATCACTTAGCTACGAGGCTCAAGTTTTCAAATAATTTGTTTTATAAAATTGGGTTGATGTATATATTAAACTGGCTGAGTGGGCAAATATATATATGCTACCGTTGAATTTTTTATATGAATTATCAAAGTCTACGACTGAGTCATTTATTTCTCATCGTTAAGGCAGCGTTCGTAAGAAACATTCGACAGTTTTTTCTTCAACTTACTTTTCAAATCCAAACACGATGAAAAAATGATTTGATTTTTCGAAATATATATGACGTATGTATAAAAATAACGCAGATTTCTATTGGTAAAAGAATATACAGGATGGGTTAAGTAGATCCAAAGATTACCTCTTATAACGTCACAAGCTTCTTTATAATGTGTGTATATATTTCTTAATATATGTGCATATATTGTCCCTAGTGTTGCCCCGTTAATTGCCTTCAAGTAAATGTAATTAAACAGTATCCCTAGTTTAAGTGACGCCTCTCATCCCATTAACAATGTAATGTGCTTCATTTTGTGAATCCTCAAGTCTCGCGAGACCTCTAGAACTTGTGCAGGAAATGAGTTCCGTGGGAGGGAATAACTAAGTGTACGTGGCCATTATATTGGCGAGATTAAACTGAAACTCTGTGTTTTTAAATAATTCAATGTATTTATAATTTAAAATAATTAATCTAAATTAATTATTAATTATTGTGTACCTTTCAAGTATTTTCAAAAGGGTGTATTTGAGATCAAACTAGGTACTACGACAAAACGCCAATTTAATATGTAAAGACATATGCATCTCTATCTACATTAAACAATAAGTTGCGGTAATTCACAGTAATGTCATTATTTACGGTTATTATTTTTGGTATTCAATTATGTATTACGATAATGCATTATCTTCACTTACATTATATACTTTATTATAATAATGAAAATATTTGATTTAAAAAATATTCTTGGCACTGCAAAAACTTTTGGGTATGACCAAATACAAAAATTATATAAAATAATTTTATTAAAAAACTAGGTTCAAGTAACATAGCTAATTACGAAATAAATTTCTTACATAATTGGTTTTTATTTTTTAATTTTTTTCTCTATTTATATATTGTAATTTTTCTGTGGTAATTAATTAAATGATCTTGAAAGAAGAATTAAATGTATAACTTTATTTAATACCATTTCTTATTTTTTAAAAATTACGCCTGTTTCGTAGCTTAAAATTTAAGTGCATTTAACATTAGGGCGATAAGTGAGGGCACACGATATCTCGACAATTATAGGCCAGTCGCACATCATTGTTATGATCTGTTAAGCTGCGGTCGTGTGACACAAAATATGTGGGGTTTGGAATTATTTATGATTACCGGGTTTCAGCGAGGTAATCTGCTATAAAAGGGTTGATCTTAGTTTAATACTTCGTTTTTTATAAACATATAAGTAATGATTAAAGAAATTAATATATTATGCATTTGAATATAATATTACTATTATTTAATATCTAAACATGTGGAGATATACTAAATCTAATCTTAGTAATTATTTTCTAACCCCTACTATAGAAATTTAAAAATTGTAAGATAAAATAAATTTAAATAAAATAAAACTTTTTACATTTGAGCTTAGTAGGGACATTAAAAATTATTATGTCAGCATATTCCATGTGGTTACCGGATCAGAATAGTACCACTCCCAGTCTTCCTAATGGGATGTCGTAAGAGGCGACTAATGGACACCTC
>DWCF01005027.1:0-15074 GCA_018230265.1 Delias oraia | reverse complement strand
GCACACATGAACATCCGCGCGAAAGTTATGTTGCCGACTTTTTACGCTACTCAGTAAAACAGTTGTAGCACTGTTTTAAATACAACAACCGTTTCACGGTGAGTATTTTGTGAGTTTGTGGTATCACTTCAGACGAGTCGGCGCAATTAGTTCGTCCTCATATTATTAAGCATGGCTCTCCCACGGGTGTGACAGTATTATAAAAATCGGCCGGCTATTGTCAAGCCCTTCCAGACCGAATAAATTATAATTGTTAGGACCTAGATTCGAACCTAAGGATACCTCTCGCTTCATGGTACACTTAAAAAACCTATTAAGCTACGAGGCTCTCAAATATATCTTTAAAATATCTAACTCATAATATTTACAATAACTTTTGTCGAGTCAGTCAGTATATAATATACATTCCACACCCGTGGGACAGCCATGCTGAAGCATATGCTGACGCACTAACTGAGGGGGCTCGTCCGAAGTGATACTAGGGGCTCACAGAATACTCAACGTGAAACGGTACTTGTACTTTGTTTCGCTGAGTGAGTGAGGATATCGAAGGCCCTAAAAATGCCGCTTGAGTAGCGTAAAAACCCGGCAACACAAGCAATGCACAGACTGGCGTGGATATCCATGGGCAACGGTGTTTTTTTTCCATAAAAGGAATCCCACCTGGTACGTTAGACTCCGTTAGGTCCGCTGGCCCTGGTCCGTTAAAGTATACGACTTACTTGTTCCTCATTTTAAAACTCGATAATCAATACATTACTAAGCCAATAGTATTCATACTAGCTACATAATACCACGCTTTGTTTAGCCACGCATATAGGTCGCCTAGATTACAAAACTCCTAAGATTGCCTGCCTTCAATGGCCTATTGTAACTTTCTTTTTTACAGTCGATGCAAAAATCCGCACTACTCCGACTGGAATACAGTATGTGGAATTTACGCTATACGAAGCATTTCGATCTTGTAATTGTTTGTTATCTAACCCAATGCCCAAAGCGTTTAAAATAATTACTATATTCTGTCACTCTTACACTGATTATTTTTTATTCAATAGCGGACAACGGAGCTGGTGGGTCTCCTATGTGGTAAAAGAGCACCAACCAATGGACAACCGCGGCACTGTACGCGCATACAGGCCCACCTGCTCCGTTGTCCGCTATACCATAAAAAGGTACTCCAGTCACGTAGAAAACGTTTCTTAACTTAGCAAGATAATAATGCCTATATTCGTTTAGATAAAATCAAAGTACCGTAAAATATCTTAAAGATTACAATTGCTAAGAACGAGTACGCAATACGATACTAGTGAAAGGGGATAGACGAAGAGCTCACTCAATAAAAATTATATTTATTAGAATCGAAAAATGAGAATTGAAAAGATATTGGATATCATCATCATTTCACCCGTAGGACGTTCGCTGATGGACATAGGCCTTCCCTTCAAACCTCCATGCATACCAGTCAGAAGCGAATTGCATCCTACGCCTTCCGGTGAACTTTAGAAGGTCGTCTGTCCACCTTGTGTGTACTACACTGCGCTTGCTGGTCCGTGGTCTCCACTCTAACACTTTTCGGCCCCATCGGCCATCTGCTTTATTTGCAATGTGGTCTGCCCATTGCCACTTTAGCTTTCGAATTCAATTCTAATATTGATATAATTATTGGCTTTTTGATAATTAGTGCTGATACTTTTAGTTTGAACATAAAACTGCTTTAAGATATCTATTTTTTTATTCTATACCGGACAACTGAGCAAGTGGGTCTCCTATATGGTAAGAGAACACGGCCGCTGGTGAACAACTGCGCATTAGTTGTGTTACCGGCTTTTTACGTCGTTTAATTACGTATGAGTACACGTGTTTACATAGATACACGTACATAGATATTTTTTTTCATGTAAATAAAATTATTACAATAATAAATGTCTGATATTATTCAATGTTTCGCATATTTGAGTTATATAATATCTATGGCAGACAGCAGCTGTAATGCATTTAGTTTTCGATACATGTCAATTAACTGTATTTATATGAGAAAGTTCGTAACGCTATACCGTTTCACTCATTTAGATTCGGTTATTAAAAACATTCGATATGTATGATAGTGTATAAAGAATGGAAAATTATTTTATCGATCTGATGATTCGTATTTTTTTATATAACGAGAGGATAACGCGAAGGAGGCTCTAATATGTGGTCCGAAACTTTTGGCACTTGTGAGTTGCAGAAAATATTTACTATGCAGTTAATAAAATTTAACTTTTAACAAGTTGAGATTAAACAGCGGTCTCTCTCTTTCTAATGTCCGTTATAACGTTCCGTTGTCCGCTATAAAATAAAAAAACAAGTATTTACAAAGATTATAAATATCATAATTATGATTTTAATTAAATTGAGATCGTAATAATTATTGGAAGTCATAATTTCAAATAAATTAAATACTAATAAATGGTTATTTATCGTATAAGTTTTATTATACACATTGATTCATAAAATTTCGTTTATACTTTTTTGCCTTCAGTTTCTTTTGAGTTCAGTTTTTTTTTCAGTTTGTCCCACAACTAAACGTTTTAAGGCATTTTGATTTCGTACGACCACTCAGTGGAATCAGTTTGCTAGATATTTCCAATACGTCTTAGGATCTTCAAAAAAAGATCTTAAAATGCCGGCAAATAAGCTGTAGCCAGCATCTGGGTGTGTCCACGGTGGAGGACGCTTTTGTCTCTTGCTTATGGGTGAATCAATTTCATTGCCTTCTGATTTTTATAAAAAATATATATTGATCAAATAAACTCGTGGCTTTTTTACGAATATTTATATATTTTGAAAAAAGGTTTTTAATATGAGTCAGAACTAAATACCGGCTCGGACTCAATTTGCAAAGAGAGTTTTTAATATACAGTGTAAACTCCATGTAACGTCCTTCGATTTAACGGCAAACTCCCTAAAGCGTCGAAATCAATTGGCTTTAGTTGGTTTAGCTTGTCTTCCATCCACCTTTTCTTCTTTTACACTTTATTCGTTTACGCTGTATATCGGTAACACTCATCATCAGCCCATACAAGTCAACTGCTGACAACCGCGCCACAGTCCGCGCATTGGTTGTGTTGCCGAATTTTTACACCACTGTAAAGCGGCATTTTTAAGATCCTCCGATATCCTCATTCACTCAGCGAAACACAGTACAAGAACCATTTGTCGTTGAGTATTCTGTGAGCCCGTGGTATCACTTCGGACAATTACTGCGTCAGCATATGCTTCAACGTGGCTCTCCCATGGGTGAATAAAGGTGATAAATTTATTATAATCAAATCAGTCATTGCTATATATAAGCAGATGAGGTATTTGCATTTCCGGATGCTACTCCAATGGAGTTAACCCTTCAAATTACATATTGAGTGAGTCATCGAATATGTCCCATCGTTTTTTGAGCCGATATATGTTTTCGGGTACAATGAGATGACCCACTGGTAAATTAAAAAATTAGTGCGTACTTATGAGCAAAGTACATCATCATAACATATCATTCATAACATCTCTTAGACTATAGCCGCCATGTTGCGAACAAAAACTACAAGAGTATCGAGGCCGGCGACCCGACTGCATCTTTAAACCATATTGCGGCTTATTAATTTACTTAACCGCGAACTGACATCCGGGTTTTAGTAAGATTAGTATAGGGATAAATCTTCGTACACGAGATCCTCATAGCTAAGTTGTTTTATGAGCCTACCACGATGCGAGAGGTGTCGAGTTCGAATCTCGGTCCGAACATTTATAATTCAATTTATATATGTGAGTGAAATGGTGGTTTTTGCTAGAGGTGTTGAACAATTAAATATATATAAATATAATAAAAAATAAATAAATGTAATGACATGTAACTTTTTTGTTTGGTAGGGTTTGACAGTAGTCGGATGAGTCTTAACATTGTTGCAGCCGTGGGAGAGATGTTTGATCATATGCTGACGCACTCATTGGGCCGGTCCGTGTGAAGTGATACCACGGGCTCACAGAACACTAAGCGTGAAATTGTATTTGTAATGGGTTTGTACTTTGTGAGGCTTTAGTAGGTGAGGCTGGCGTAGGCCCTTGAGATTATGTCGCTAGAGCGGCGTAAAATGGCGGCAACACAACCAAAACGTGGACTGTGACACGGTTGTCCATGGGCGGTGTTCTCTTACCATATAGGAGAACCACCTGTTCCATTATCCGCTATATCATAAAAAATAGCAATAAATTAAAGGTTTAACATATACGAAATGCAAGGGTCGACTAGATTTTAATATATGAAACGATTTTTAGGGATATTTGGAATATATGACTTCGGACAGTATACAGTTCAATATTAAAATAAAATATCTTAAACATAAGTTGTAGAAATGTACAAAACCTTATAATTACATTTTAAAGCTTTAAGAGTTATAGCAACTTAATGATGTAAAATATTAGGAATTTATACTCAATATGTATATAGCCTGAACTTAGCGGCAGATATCTCATATAAACAATAAATAAATCTTTTTATTCAACAGTTATGTTCCAGTGTTAATAAGGGAAGGCGAAATTCACAAGAATTTTGGTCTTGATACACAAGCGTCGGAGTTGAAGCTTAGATACACCCGTGATCGTCAAAATGTGGTACGTGATCATTATTTATGCGACCCGTGGCGTAAATTGTATTAATAGTAAATTATATCTATATAAGCTACAAGTCATAAACATATACAAAATTATTATCCGACTTTGTGTACGAATCCGGCGACGCTTATCATATAACTTGATTGATTTAGGCCTAAATAAGTAACACATATACAGACGCACTATCGCATTTATAAGATTAGTATGGACTGTAGCTCCGCCTTGGTATGAAATGACATTTTTATTCAACATAAATACAAAATCAGTCTACCAGCGGTCCCAAGCTAAGCCCACTTAGATGAACCGGCGAAAAAACTCAATGGCAGATTCATGGTGAATTCATGGTACGTTGTAATGTGTGGCCTTTTGAATATAATGTGACGACCACTGGCATAGACTAAATCGTCAAAGCGATTAGAAGGTACCGGCTAAAATTTGATATTGTCACGAATGGCCAAGTAAGCAACAATTTATACGTAAAAACTGATACAAACAACATTTTTCACTCGGCCTACTTGCTCTACAGACCGTCACAAGCACATAATCGTGTTATGTTACATCACTGTAATTTATTTTAATAATGCTCCAGTAACTCTTTGTCCACTTGCCGTTTTTCATATGCAAAAAAGAAAGCAATTTAGTTTCTATGCTCTATACGTGATATAGATAGTCTAAGGTTACGTTTAGGAATTTTAACTACATGGTATAGTCTGTGAAATCTTTTCCTATGAATCTGTATTCTTGCTAAAAGGGTAGGTTAAAGTTTTAGGTTGTGTGTGTTAGTTGCTACAACACAAAACATTTTGGGAGAAACAAATCATATGTATCATACAGGGATATGAAAAATAGTAGCAGATTCTCAGACGTACAGAATAAGCATATAAAATTTCATAAAATTAGATCCAGCCGTTTGAGAGGAGTTATTGTTGCTAACATTATGAAACGAGAGTTTTATAATATAAAATTTACATTAGTGAAATCAAGATCCTCGTAGCTTAATGATTTTAAGAGTGTACCACAAAGCGAGAGGTTTCGGGTTCGAATCACGGTCCGGATAATTATAATTTAATTTATAATTTATTCAGTCTCTGGAAGGGCTTGACAGTGGCCGGGCGAGTGTTTTAATACTGTCGCGCCCATGGGAGAGCAATGCGGACGCACTAAATGGGCCGGCTCGTTCGAAGTGATACTACGGCTCACAGAATACTCAGCGTGAAACGGTGTTGTGTTTCGCAGAGCGAGTGAGGATATTGGAGGACCTTAAAAATGCCGCTTACGTGACGTAAAAAACAGGCAACACAACCAATGGGCGGACTGTTGCGCGGTTGTCCATGGGCAGCAGTGTTGTCTTACTATATAGGAGATCCACCTTCTCCATTGTCCGCTATACTATAAATAAAAACGTGGTTTAGACGTAGATTGAGACAAACACAATTTGAACAGATATCACTGGACCATAGAGTTAAGTATTATCTTGAAACTGTTACATAAACGCGCTTATATATTTGACTAAATGAAAAATTTGAATAAAACCAACTTCAGCCTCCTTCATAACACAATATTCTTAGGAATAGAGCTGTAACATGAATATACTTTCAACCAATCAGCAAATGTAATTTGGAAGTATGAAAGTAAAAACGTCTGTGAAAATTCATTTCTTAGATATAAATCAAGAATATTTATCTCGCCTTTTGAATAATCAGTACTATTCAGGTTGACTTGTTTTTCAGCTTCGCGCCAAATTACTTGTCATTGAGAAACCACAACAAGCGAAAACTCTTCGAAATAATTTATGTGAAACGTAGCCTCATAATACACTAGTAATGAAATAAAATATACCTATCTTTGGATCAAATACACTTTCTAATAATGAATCGTGACTCTCTGCACGTTTCATTTAATATTTTGGTATGAGCGAACATTGTATTAGTCTCAGATAGATCATAATTCACAAACACGCCTTAAGATGAAATTCTTTCATGAGGTGAACAATAAAAACAATAGAAATCAAATCTCACATATAGAAAAAATTACTTCGCAAATGACTTTCTCTGAGTTTTTGAAGTTTATTTTGTACAATACAAAAAATTTATACTGAAAATAAGAAACACTAGTAAAGACAAGGGCTTGGGGTGTCCGTGGGCGGAGGACCGCTTGCCCTAGGTGAGCCTCAAGCTCGTTTGCCACCTGTTCTATAAAAAAACGACTTTGGGCCACTACAACTTCTTATGTGACAACCATCTACATATATGTATAAAAAAATAAATTGATGGTTCGTTCGTCTCACTATAAATGATCAATTACAAGACCGATATGGTTAATTTGGATAATTTAATATTTGTCCGTTGGGTGTATATAGCTGTGAGAAACATAAGATTAAAATTTAAATGCAAATTTTATGATACAAACTGTGAAACTTGTTTTTCTGCAGTTTAGCCTTATTAATAGTAATTATATATTTCACCGTTTCAATATATATTATAGAAATATTCAATGGCCTTTCGTATTTGCAAGCTGGGACGGGTGATGCTATCAAAATTCTTTGATGAATACTATTATATGGTAATGTAGTATTTGCAAGCAGGTCACGGACACAACGGAGGTGATAGGATTCATATATGTACTTATCAATTTTGTTGGTCTGCGTTTCAAGGTGATGGTCTTTTTAAAGCCGCTATCGCAAATATTATGTTAAAGTTATTGCATTGGTGTGCGCATATTGATTATTTTAATAAAAAGCGGCCAAGGTTTTCACCCGTGAGAGAGTCATGTTGAAGCATGTACTAACGCACTTTAATTGGGCCAGTTCGTCCGAAGTGATACCACGGGCTCACAGAATACTCAGCATGGATGGTAATTGTACATGAAACTGTGTTTCACTGAGTGAGTGAGGATATCGGAGGCCTTTAAAATACGGCGTAAAAAGCCGGCAACACAACCAATGGGGGAACATAGACGCCGTTTTACATTAGCGGCTGTGTTCTCTTACCATATAGGAGACCTAACTGCTCCGTTGTCCGTTATATCATTAAAAAAAAGTGAGATGCTTACCTAGGATAAATTACCCACTCATAGACACCCTTAGTCTAGAACCATTTAGATTGCCATTAAAGGCCGGCTACGCATCTATGTACGCTTCTAAAGCAATAACGTTCAAGACAGGTGTTGATGATGATGATCATAATATTGTTTGTAGCTTTTTTAGATTTTTATGAAGATTATGACATAAGCTATTACGCATAAATTAATATGGCTACCACGACATTGAAAATGTTGTTTTCACATCATAAATATAATTTTATATATATGTAAAGTCTCTTTCCTCAAAACGATGTAAAAAACAATTTTTTTTAAAGTTACTCTAATACGTGGTTAAATAAAATGGAGTCTTTGTTGGGTTCCTTCCTTTCGGACTTAAACTGTCAAATTTCAAAAAAAATTAAAAACAATGAGCGCTTTGTCAGTATTCAGTTAATAAAACCCATTTTATTGTATGCAAAAATTCCAACGTTAGAAAACTGAAATTTAAAATTAAATTCTGCGAAGCCCAAGTAAGGTACGAATTCAATTGAGGAAAAATACCGTTAGCTAAACATTTCACAATGGCGGACAACACGACAGTTGTTTAAAGATATTTGACAGATCGTCGATACATTGAATTTAAAATTAAAATGTCATCTATGCTTCTGAAAATATAAGAGTATAATGCCATGACTGAACAAAGACGATACAAGTACAATTACATATTTGAACGGATTTTTATGGAAGAAAGGTTTTCGAATGGCGACCGCATACCAGAAAACGCAGTGGGACGTCCCGCCACGCAATGAAAATATGGAAAAAAAGGTCGCGGGTAACCGCTGGATCCGGATCGCTCAAGATCGTAATAAGTGGGCATCTTTGGGGGAGGCCTATGTCCAGCAGTGCACTTGATGGGCTGATGATGATGATGACATATTTAAGGGAAGGGTAATTATGTAGATTGTAAATAATAATAATTTTCATAATACTAGAGTATACCAGTAATCCCCAAAATATTTCACCCACGGATCCCTTTGAATTCACGGTTTTAAGACAGTTTTACCACCTTTTAATAAAAAAAGTTGTTTTGAAAAATAAATATGTATATATTTTAGTTATTATGCATTAAAGCATGTATATATGTCATACATAAACTCCTACTAGAGAACCATAGGTTCGAAAACATTGGTTACAAGCATACCACACCTGAATCATTGACAGATAACAGCTTATCATATAACATTGTATGGAAATTAAAATTATTTCGTACATGAACTAAATATTAAAAATCTAAAGATAAATATTTCACAAAAGTAGACGCAGAGCATAGGTAACTTTGTTGTAGGTACATAATCTCGTTTTAAAAAAAATATCAAAAGTACAACATTAGGTATTAAAGTAAATTTCAATATTCTTATCACATGGCACTGAAACTATCTGAAATGTGAAATGACACTGAAAATAATGAATTTTAAATAGGCAATTTTCATTACACAAATGTAAAATTCATTTTTAATTACGTTTTTAAATGTTTAAATTGATGGGCATGAGTCAAAACCATTTCAAAATATGTATGAATACAAAAAATAACCTAAACCTAAAAAATTCGAAGCGAAATGTAGACTTCAGCAAAATAAATGAACAACATACAACTAAATAAATATTATTGTTATATTAGGTAAAATAAAAAAAAGATCATACTACAAATAGAAAAGTATTAAAAAATACATACTTGGGATTTGACTTTAAAAATCCAGTTTTTTATGCAAATCATACATGAGGAGGCAACGCCTAAAATGATCGGTTGTTGCTGATCACTGTCACTAGCCGTTGCTGATACGCAGATGCGTTGTCGGCTTTTTAAGGATAAGCATACTTTTTTGAAGATATTTTGATATAAGGTAAAGTTGTATTTGATTGGAATACTTCTATAGACAGCAGATTCCACAGAATGATAGTTCCCGGAACAAAATTCCTTAAAAAAACATTTCTTATGTTAATATAAGTACAAAATAAGAAAAACAATCCCTGTTGAGTTTCTTATTTTTATTTCTCAGATATCTTAATGTACATTCCCAATATTGATAGCAAAATAAATATTTTCATTTATTCAAAAAATTAAAGAAAATCTAATTAAATGAGTAAAGATTAAACTTAATCTCAAACGAAAATCGTGCTACGATCCTTAAAGTGATCCCACTAAGACACCTTTTGATTAAACCTTGGATATCCTGTCTCACTGTTATAAACCTTAATAAACCAACTGAGATTACCAAAACTACCTTTATACTGCCAATAAGGGGTAAATTTTCACTACAAGGAAACTGTTCCTCCAAATAAGCAGGGCTAACAAAAGCTGAATTATAAATGAACCGTTAACTTTACTTACTTTGTTTTTTATATTAAAATTCACCCGCGGGTCAGCTATGCTGACGCACAAATTCGTGCAACTCGTTCGAAGTGATACTACGGGCTCACGGAATACTCATCGTGTAATTGTAGTTGTTTCTTCTACTGTATTTCGCTGAGTGAGAATATCGGACGACCTTAAAAATGCCACTGTAGGCAATTGGTATATATAATTAAATGTTAAGAGATAAATACAAAGTCTCAGCCGTATCACATCGATGTTCCACAACTGCGCGTTTTAAAGGTATTTTGTGCCGCGCACCACCATTCTGTGGAATCAGCTGCCCGCAATTCAAAACCAATGCGACTTGGGCACATTCAAAAAGAGCGTATTCATCTTTAAAAGACCGGCAACCCACCCGCAACCCAGTAGAGGCCAGGAATGCTATTAGTAAAGAGCCGCTATCCTAAGTGAGCCCCTAAAAAAAGCATGTAATTTTTTTATATAGTATTCTAATGTTATATTGTGTTAGTAGTTAAGTAGTAGAAGTCGCTAACAGCAAGAAAGGGCATAACTTTCCCAGGCCTTGCACGGCAACGCACCCGCCGCCCTGCAAGGGCTAGGAGTGTCTATGGGCATTGGGCGAGGAACCGCTTATCCTAGGTGAGCCTCCCGCTAGTTTGCCACCGTTTCCATAAAAACAGCCTTAGAGATATTTTATACAACAAAATGGATGAACGAATCATAAATTACAGCAAAGATATCCTGATAGTATCAGCTTTCAAATATAGGAATTTAGGAGCTACGGTGTCCCATATATCTCTCTACGTGGAGTTAAATCAAACGGCTTACGATGCGAGGTGCGTATTGAAATGTAATAATGTATCATACGTAAATATTTACCCGTGGGAGAGCCATGCTGTAGCATATGCTGACGTACTAAATGGGACGGCTAGTCCGAGCTCGAGCTCACGGAATCATCATTTTAGCCGTAAGACGTCCACTGCTGGATATAGGCCTCTCCCTTGGACTTCCATGAATACCTGTCGGAGGCGACCTGCATCCAACGTCTTGCGGCGACCTTTATAAGGTCGTCTGTCCTTGTGGGTGGACGTCCAACGCACCCTTTGCCGTTTGCTCACGGAATACCAGCATGAAATATAACTTGTATTTCGCTGAGTGAGTGACGATATCGATGTTCATTTAGTCTACCAGCTGCGAAATAAGCAACACAATCTAAGGACGAATTAAGTCACGGTTATCCAAGGGCGACGTTAATCTCTTACCATAAAGAAGACCCACGTTACGCCTGCTCCGTTGCCCGCTATTAAAGGCACGGCCTCCTAGGAAATAGTAATAAAAGGACAGTTTTGACGGACCTCTTAATAAAATAAACAGCAATAAAATGATTAGGTGTTTATTTCAGTTATTATAGTATTTATGTATGGTCCAGAGTTGACACCACGGACCCTCATACATATACCAGCGGACCACCGGAGGTCCGCGTAACACAGGTTGAGAAACATTGTGCTGTACCATAAAAATAGTTAAAGAGAGCATGGGCTACTGACCGTAAAAGACTTTACTCTTAAGATTTACTCTAAATATTATAAAATATCACAAATTCTAACATTCCTTACAACAAAGGAAACGTTGAAGGGTGTAAAAAGTAAACCTTGAAACAAATCAGAGAGGAAAAAGGCTTTTATTATCTTTGTATTTCGGTTAGCATGTCGGCATTTTGTTAATTACAAATGCTTTGAAGAAAAACTTGTTCTAAAACCAACAATTGATTGGTAAATAATACAGGTGAACGGAAATCATCTTGCAAATATAAACGCGAAACTTTGGCTGGATAGATGTTTGTTACTGTTACGTGAATACTGTCGAACGCATTTATTGAATGCCGATGAAACTTTGCAATATTTCATTCATATTGCAATATACAAGTTTAATGTTGAAATTTCTTAATTATTACTTAGTTAAAGATTTATATAAACGACTTAAAGGATTTTTTAAACCGGCATTTTATACAAAAGACTCAACAGACTCAAGAATAAACAGACAGAGCATTCGGTAGTATTGATATAGGAACGAGTAAATATAATTTAAAGAACCTAAGTAATTTCATCACTATTATTTACCCCCAGACAGTTGTAAGTAGGGTTGTCTGGTTGTACTTTAGTACATATATACTGAAAGAATGGATCAAAATTGACTGATCAAATGTAGATTTAAAACACAAAAACATGATCACTTATGATGAAAAACTATGGCAGCTAAACAAAGGCGCCTAAATCCTAATTATGCGTCGTTCAAATAAATTACTTCGCACTTAATATCACCGAATCTACATTTTCAGAATGTGATGAACAGATAAGTAATAAACACAGTCGGGTTTGCAATTATTTTACCATATTCACAAATTAAAATACATTTTGAACTAGAAAAAATCATTCTTTAGTGCTGATATCAGTCATATAATCATACATACCTATAATCTATATGGTCAGGCTTCAATATTTACCAATTTAAAGAAAAAGTAAAATTTTAGAATCAAATTCTAATATTTTTTATCCGGCTTTACTGCTGACATAAGTATGATATTTATAGACATCAAAAACAGAACACTGAACTCATACAAAAAAGTTCTCAAATGCCTAACCTTCTTCAGCCTTCGTTCCACAGACTACTACAAAAACATGCACAACTTTAAACATGTTTATTCAATCTTACACTATATATACGTTAAAATATATGTCTATTAATTTATAATTTAGTAAGTATAAACAAAATTAGAACATATATTTCATCGCGGAGCGGTTCAAAACCTGTTTGACGCCCCTATGTCGGTGCTAGTGTCAGTCCAACACTAATTACTTCCTGGCTACACTTCATTTGTCTAGCCCCCTCTGCAAGATAAACCAATTTGCTACTTAAGGACATACCCTTAATTAAAAGATAACATTGGCGAGCTCAAGTTTATAGTTAATATGCGAGAGAAAACTCATTTATAATAATTCAAATTTAATTTTATTTAAAAAAGATTCGGCTCAAATTATTTTAAATTTACCTTTTACTAATCCGCGACAACACAAAAAGTCTAAAAAGCAATAATGTTTAATCCACGCTCAAAAGGAGGTTAAAAAATAAATTTAACTGTTTTTATAACTGTAACTTATAAATAAAGAATAAGAGATTAATTTTTAACTGCACTTTCAGCTACGATACTCTTAAATCTTATAATATATTTGCTTTCACTTCACTTGGCAAAAACAACAACAAAAAATTAATATACCGTATTAATATCCGTTCATTTTCCCTCTAATAACACGTAACATGATGAATAAGAAATATTACAATCGTTCCCACGGTATTTGCAAAAGTTAACGCGAAAGTATGGGAGTATAACATGAAAAAACTATTACGTAATAGATTAACATAAATCATCGATTTTGTACTTTACATAATATAATAAGAATCAGTCTATTTGAAAGACATTAGCTTATTGAACGTTACTTAACTGTAACAAATGTTCCAAATACTTTCGTAATTGTTTCGCTATGAAAATTCCATTACACAAGGCAATACTTAGCGACAAATGACGTTTCGTTCAATATGAAAACAAAATCTAATGCTTTAAATTGTAAGATGCAAGGAATTGAAAAGGTCAGTTGTTCCTTTCGAGAACCCTTCAATGTTTTTCATAATAACATCTACTTTTAAAATGTTGCTGTATTTCTATCTTAGATAGTCTGTCACTCTCTTACTGGCGTCCATTTATTGTTGCAAAAATGAGACATCATTAAGAAGTAAGTATTGAACAATTATAGTATAGATATGTAAATACATATTTTTAATATTTTAATCACAAGATTTACGTAGCCATTACTTTTGTAATGACAAAAGTAAAATCTATTAAGTAATAAAAAGAAAATCTATGGAAAACACTAAAGAGGCGAAATCCAATCGAGGAATATTAATCGTACATGAAATTCTAGCATAATAATTAATTTATGTTAGAAAAAATTGTGGAATAAAAATACTTTAATATTATTAATAGTGAACTCTACAATTATGAACTCCAAACCATTTCAACATAAAAAACTGTCGAGACGCTCTTGAGTTACAATTATATACCTAACTACGACATAGGTAATTGATTTTATTTATATAAACTCTATTTTATATTTATATAGTATAGCGGTTTGGTAAGAGAACACCGCCGCCCATGTACAACCTCACATGGCAGATAATTCGCGCATTGGTTGTATTGCCGGCATTTTACGCCACTTAATCGCCACTTCTAAGGGCCTCCGATATGCTCAATCACTTAGGGAATTACAGTACAAATACCGTTTCATGCTGAGTATTCTGTGAGTCCGAAATTTACTATAAATTCCAAAATTATAAGCAATATGTCGATTTTTAAATAATTCCCTTATACATATTCACAACAAACATAAAATGCTTAATCGTCGAAATGCAAATGCAAAATATGACATTCTGTAGCTACGTTCAGTCTATAATATTATTCTTAAATCTCTCAATATTAAACTCGCCCTGCCTCAAAACCCTGCGGAATATCACCTAACACCCGTTTTTGTAACGCAGGTAGGTGGCAGATGGTATACAGGTCATTTTTAACCTGTCCTGACAAAAAAACCTTGAGTTATAACGTCTCCTATACAGGAAGTGTGTATCGCTTTTGCAGTTTAAGATTATTTTTTCTCGAAACAGGGATATTATACACGCAAGGTGTAGTTTTAGATCAGATTGGTAATAAAGAATAATATATAGAAGAGATAATATAGATTTTATTGTTATTTTTTTACTGATATGTATGATAAAAAAATATTAGTATTTTTACATTGAAGTCAAAATTAAATAAAAATATTTGATTGATAAATTTCAAAAATATACAAGATTTGGACGTTTATAAACAAACATCTTATTTAAACATACATCGAATTTATTCTAAACAAGAATTCATCGCATTAGGTTACCCATATGTTAACAGACATTTGAAAAAACATATACCATATTAAACAAAGTTTTTTTT
>DWCF01005026.1:0-15074 GCA_018230265.1 Delias oraia | reverse complement strand
TACTGAAGCTTAGATTTCTATAAACACGATATTCGAAGCTTAAGGGTACATAAAGTTTTTAATTTTATAGCGGACTACAGAGCAGGTGGATCTCCTATAAGATAAGAGAACATCACTGCCTATGAACAACACACCACACCGCCACAGTCCGCGCATTGGTTGTGTTGCCGGCTTTCTACGCCGCTTAAGCCGCACTTTTTTAGGGCCTGCGATAACCTCACTAAATCTGCGGAACACAGTACAAGTACCGTTTCACGCAGAGTATTCTGTGAGCCCGTGGTATCGCTTCGGACGAGCCGGCCCAATTAGTGCGTCAGTATAAGCTCCAGCATGGCTCTCTCGCGGATATTATTAAGTATTAAATTAAAATAACTTCGTTTTTATAATTTATTAAAATATATTATATAATGTATTAAGGACTTCAATGAAAAAGTAAAGGATAACCAAAAATGTTCTAGCTAAAATTTCTTATAAGAACAGATTACACATTAGAATATCAAAGCAGGGAACTATTCGTGCCGAAGTTTAATTACCAGTGTTCGTGAATTCAGAATGTTCAGGAAGCGTTGGCAGCGCCCAGAATTTACATTGATAACGATAATAAGACGATAAGGCCCGCACTGCTGATGGCAACCCTCGGAAGATGCTCTCAAAACACTTCTTACCAAACCATTTTGCTGACCGACAGCGGTCGGTGGACTTTATTACGGTTGCTTTAGGGGTCGGTTTGGCGAAACTCTGATCAAGGACTGCGTAGAGCCGGGGTAGTCTTTGCCACGCAATCTTACGCTCAATGTCATTTTATCGTCATAATGGAGATTGAGTGTGAAAGAGACGAGCAGAGCGGGACAGCTGCTGGTGAAATTCATGAAGTTTCCAAAGAGCTGTATCAGTATTTATGAAGTGCGCTCGTGTATAGGAAATTTATGTGTTTCATGGAGTTTTTCATAAGCGGCCGTTACCCGGCCCATTTTATGTTATGTCGCGCAAACTTGCAAGGATTTTGCATTTTTATACGATTTTTATACTGAACGAAAAATCGAATGATTCTTGTCATTTCTGAACGGCTGCTCTTGTGTTTTGCATTTATACTAGTCAGTTTTATAACTCATTAATGAAATATTGGACAAAAACAGGCGGACGGACGACCTTATAAAGGTCGCCGGAAGACGCTGGATGCCGGTCGCCGGTCGAAAGGTATTCATGTAGATCCAAGGGGGAGGCCGTCCAGCAGTGGACGTCTTACGGCTGATATGATGATGATGATGAATAAAAAATTTCTCACTCAATAGCAGTGTTCCGCAAACTTTTTGTGTTCAAGATTAATTAGGAAAATTTAACCAGGAAAAGTTACTCTTTAAAGGTACACCGCAAAGAACATATTATGTAATTATTAATCAATATTCATTTATTAAGTACCAAAACAAAGATACAAAAACCACTCGCTCGTGCGCTTGCGTGAATATATAACAAGTGTACCCAAGTATTTTTCTTATCTTTACCTATTACTTAACATAAGTTTACAAGACAACCTTATTTTTCGAGGCACATCAATTAACGAACAAGGTATTCCAGTGTGCCGCAGTACACACTTGGCGGAACATTTCTCTATAGAACTAATATAAGTACGAAGCTGCTGACGCACTAATTGGGCCGGCTCGTCCGAAATGATACCACGGGCTTACAGAATACTCACCGTGAAACTATTAGGTATTTGTACTGTCTTTCGCAGAGTGAGTGAGGATATTGAAGATATCGCAGAGTGAGGCGTAAAAATCCGGCAACACAACCAATGCGCGGACTGTGGCGCGGTTCTCTTTTGTTGCGCCGTGTTCTCTTACCATGTTGGAGATCCACCTGCTCCGTTGTCCGCTATAGAATAAAAAAACCGGAAAATTTTAAAATGACAAAGATTAAATATTGTTATATTATTAATTAATTATTAATTTTTAAGGATACCAACAATTCGTCAATTTCTGTTGAAGTTCTTCAAACTAATTCTAAAAAACAGCTTTGTCTGTCCAGGTAGTCTGGTATGGAAAGCCCTGATACGTACAAGAAATAGTACAGTTCGGTGAACAATGTCGTAATTAGGAGATTCTTCACACACGTAATAAATGAATTAGTAAATAATTAATGTTACTAATAACCAGTAGATAACTTTCTAGAAAGGCACACATATACAGCTCAAATTTCACGCCCCGTTGTAATAAACTCAACTGTTTTACGAGCATTTTTATGAAAAATAGTGTTAGCCATCTCGTATGGCAGTAGTGCTAACATATAATATTAGGTGTAATTATATCCGCTCTGTCGGACGCGGCCCTCGGTAACTTTTGAACAATTACGGACCGGTTAGGAACAGTAATGATGAAATAAAGTAATAAAATTATCAATTCCTATGTGTGGGCTCCGGGCCCGTAAACGTGCCTATTAAAAAATAAGCAGGTCAGTAGTGTGAAGGCTTTTTTACCTGTTTACTTTATCAGACCAAATTTGTTTCACAATTAGCATACCGGTTGGTCCGTTACGGATATAAACGAATTTATCTACAAATAAGATTGTTAGATACTTAATAAAACATGATAGAGGATGTTATGAATTGTTTTACAGTCTTTAGTGTTTTGTTTTTGAAACAAACAATTCATTTTAAGGAACGATTGTTTCAGATTAACCATGGTGACGGCTTTATTTCGTAACGAATGAAGGCGCCACGTTTCCATACAATTATTTTACATAGACTCTATGTAAAAATGTTTTACGCTAATAGATATATTATGTCGTTATAACAATTGGCAGACAAATGAGCAGGAGACTGTGGTTCACTGACTACCGCCCATGAACAACCTTAGCGCCAGCTAGGTCGCCGTCTTTGTGCATTGACGATCTTTAAAAGATAAGTTCTCTCTTATTTTAAAGAACCCAATATTGTATTCGTTTGGACCTCTAAAGGCCGCCTGAATCGAGAGTGGACATGGCACGAAATGTCATAAAAAGCAATTGAGGAACGATAAACATCGAGGTGATACGGATAAAACTCAATAGGCCTCTAGAGACTAGAGTGAAAAATGCCCTTGCATCTACTTCTATGTGAAAACGAATTAAATATGAAACGGAAAGTGCGCCGCTTAAGGTCTTATACCAAAGCAAAGCAACATTACAGACAACTACACGTCTTATATTTATCTAATGCACGCGCCCTTGAAATGAAACCAGTTATTTTTTTGGTCTTCGCTACAACAACGATAGACAGATAATTTTTTGTTTAAACCCACACACGCTTTTTGTCTTGTATAATATTTGTGGGCTCCGTACTTTATTTTTTCATAATCAAATTAAAATCATATATTTATTAAATCATTTCTTAGTATTTTTTGTCCTCTTATAGTTAAAAAAAAAGTCTCACAATTAAAATGAGAAAGTTATAAACAAAACGATTTCATAAATTATTATTTTCACAGACACAATTTTGTTAAACTATTTCAAAGTCCAGACTAAAATCAGCGCTCTGTTACTATTATCATAAACTCGGTAATCTATATAATTATAGTCTTCTAATGTTTACTATATTATAAAAACCCTAAACCTAACTGAATTCTAGAAATTGCTTTAATGATAGTAAGAATATATTAGCCACTTTGTACTACACAAAAATAATTTAATTACAAACAAGTTTCAAATGGTTGCTCACTAAATATGTAATTAATTCCTGAGCAATTTATTCATGGATTAATTTTTTTATGATTTATTTACATTTTAAAACCATTAAGATTATTAAAGAAGAATTACGAACACCATAAACGTCTTCATTAACATACTCTATTATCATAAAGAAAAAAATATTGTACATTATTGTGTTTTGAAATTGAAAACTTTTCGTAATTTTACATAATCACCTTCTGAATGACATTAGTCTCCATAAAATATAGGATAATAATTTTGAAAGGTCACAGATAGAAATAAATAATTAATCTGTCAAATTATAATACTTAATTTATTAATTTATATTTATCTGTGGTCGTGGAACGCAAGTACAAAGACTTGCATTTAATACTGAAACAAAACAACAAAATAATGCATTATATTATATAATCTATACAAAAAATGTACAGGTTAAAATCGCATGAGCTTGATATGTAAATATAAACCACATTGGTTTTGTTTGCTAATTAATATATCTACCATAAGATTTTTTGTTCGTTTAAATATTATGTTTTCCTCGTTGAAATATTTAATCTGTGACTGTGTAGGTATGTCAAGGGCATTTTTTATTTCATCATAAAAACGAAATAATTCTCTCAATAGGCCTTTGATTTGGCGCTTCCATTATTTGATAATAACAATGTTACGTTCAGAGAATTATTTCTTAAAACGTTATCTTTTGAAACTACAAGTACTAGCATTGACTAAAAATATATTCTATATTATTTTGATACATACCTAGCATTATTTATGTTGTTTAAACACCTACAAAAAAATTGAAAGTCTGGAGTATTGATTATTTGATTAGTTTTTAAATTAAAAACAATTAAAGAATGAACAAATCGAATATTAAGATACATTGATGTAGTAGATCAACTTGCTATGGTAGATATATGACAAGAAATTTTCTAAAAACGTATTTCTATTTGTGAAAACATGTAATAATAATCCCATTTTGCGTACAAATAGCTTTTATTTGATATTATAATTATAGAACCCATTTAAACATTGAATAGTTGACTTCACAAGTTACTGTGAGAACAGTGGCAAACTATAGGGACCCTATTGTTCGCAGGTGAGGGTCCAAGAGGACCCTTTATTGAAAATGTTTGTAGTGCGTACTTAAAATTAATTTACTGTGTATTATAAAATACAACCCTTTAAATATAATATACGTTTTGATAAAAATCTTTATACTTTTCCATATAAATATCACTAAAACTCTAAGTAATTTATCCACGTTTCATATATACAACAAAAACATAATTACTTGCATTTAAATATAAATAATTTTCTGTTTTGTTTGAATTTGATGCTTATAAAAAATAAACAAATACGTGCAAGATGAATCTCTTATTCTTTTGACATTCGACTGGACATAAACCTTTGAAGGTTGCTTAAGGTTTACTACTTCCAAATACAAAAGCTCGCATAGCACCATACCATTAGATAAAACGTACAAGGAACATTTTTCTATCTCGTTTCAACACGTGCATACAGAGTGGGAGAGGAAAAAACATATGGGTTTAGAAAAAACACAGCTGACAGGTCGTTATTTTTTTGGTCTCGTCTAAATATAACGTTTTGCAACGTTCTTACGAATGTTTTATTACCTTTACTTATTGCTTCCCGTCCCGCCGGCTCGACTAGTCACAGTATGTTAAGCGGGTGATAGACGTGCGAGTAAGTACGCGAACTTGTGGCTAGTTTTTTTTTCGTCGAGTAAGTTCGTCAGTGATCCAACTGGTTTGAAATCTTGCTCATGGCTCGTCTTGTTTCGTTAGTGGGGCAGCGAGGCGCCATTTTGTTTCGCCAGCTCTTGTCGTATTTATGTGTGTTTATGGAATTTTGTAATTTTTCTTAATATGGCTAGGACTGTCCATGGGAGGAGGATCGTCACCCTAGGTGAGCCTCCCGCTCGTTTACCATTGTTTTCATAAAGAAAAGATGTTTTTAAAATTACATAAATAATTAATAATTGTCAATTAAATTCAATTTATAAATGACTAAAAACTACTCAATTTTAGTTTTTAATGTGATTGGAAGTAATTCCTAAGTAACACAAAGATTCTGTCACACGATAGACAGCAACACGATAAGTTTCACGTGTGGTAATAACGTCAAGCCGCGTACTTTAAGTTCGCACGTCTCACACCGGCTTTATACTGTCGTTTACAGGATAAGGGAAACTAACCGTTAATACGGATGCGTTCCTGGATAAAAACGAACCTCACTTATGCTAGTACAAAACTTTATACATTAGACTCATTTACAAGTAATAAAATGATCAAGGAAATAGATATGTCTCTATCTGACGTTCCCGTGGCGAAGCAAATGTGCCTTATGTCTAACCTTGTGGTACGTAAAATGAAGGATGAATAAATCTTTTTCGTTGTACAGAGTCAAAATATTGTTATTTAAGTTCAACTTTCGAAAATCTGTCTCTACACAAAACTGATTTATGTCTTGACATTTGGTCGTTTTCACTTTACAATATGCTAAAATAAGGTTTTGTATTTGCATATATATCGCAATATTATTTTTAGATGTTTGTGAAATTGAGCTCATTCAAATAATTGGTATTATGACTATAATCCATATAAAGACGTTGGCAATTTTATAGATGTACAGATTTCTCTATATCCATAGATTTAAATATATTTATGCTTAATGTATTTTTGACCATAAAGTTAAATTCAAAAAGTTCCACTATATACATCCTCAAGTTCATTATGTTAGTGTAACTGAGCGCAAATCACTTGTGAATTGCTACTAGTCCAAATTTGACGTTCAAATGTCGTACTTTGTAGGTACCTTATTTTGAATAAAAATATTTGGACTTTGCCTTTGTGCTGCGTTTTGGCGGTTGATATTGAGAAGTACGTTTTTCTGAAATTTTCTTCTTATTTCTATTCACATTGTCTGATATCAAACTAACTTCAGGGTATGAAAATAAACTTCAATTTGTTTCTCTGAGAATATAGTGACAGCAGCAAGCTCGGCCATCTTCAAATTAAATTACACTAATTTTTGACATGTTTTAATTGAAATTATTTTTGTTAAATTAATAATTTTGAATTGAAATTAAATAATTTATAAAGTTCCTTATTAAAGGTATAAATTTATTAATATATTTCTAAATTACCATAAATCGTTGGCCAATCTATGGGCCTCTATGACGTCTAAAAATAAAAGTGTCTATGGTTCAGCTTATAACAGTTTTTCTTGGCTTTTCATAAATGCAGTCATCAATAACATTTTGTCCGTCTCATTATTGCTATATCAGTGTTATATCGATCATGAAAACTCTCCAGCAGTCTATAAAGATCTATTCTATCAAAATCTTAATTGCATTCATAAAGAAACAAACCCTATTATGAAAACAATTAATTTCAATTTAGGTTAAACGATCTGTTTCAGTTAATTAACCACTTATTAGTGCAGCTAACTCTTCCACAAATAGATACTAAAGGCAATTGAAACTTAACTCTAACCACATATGTATACAGTTTATTTTGCTTTGAACAACAGCTGTTCAGTAGACGGGGGTCCGAAGTGCGTTGATCACGCGATGACAAGATGGATTTCAGCACATGTGAACGATGTTACAATTGAGATTAAAATAGAATATAGTTTTAACCATTTTAATAATGCCTCTTGTCATTTAACGCAAGGTTCTATCGACTGTATATATGAGGCGACAGTTAAATATAAAATATTGCACCTCCTGTCCAATTTTTGATATCAGCCTGTCAATACACAGCCCACCTATTACGATCTTGAGCGATCTGGGTTCAGTGGTTGCCCGCGACTTTCGTGAGATCGTCTGTCCACCGTGTGGCGGGACGGTCCACTCTGCGCTTTCCGGTTCATGGTTTTTGATTTTGATTTTTGATTTATTTAATTAGTTTTATGTGAAATTGATTTATAATAAGATCTTAATAAATATTTTGTTTACAGTAACTGTATAAATGTAAACAATTTGAAGGAATTTTAACAATTGTATTAGAAGATGAAATTATTCTGAAACTGGAAGCATAGTTTGACGTTTGAATATCCTCTTTCTGAGCAGTTTGTTAAAACCCAAACCCGATGCCAGTAAATAAACTCTTATTGGCAATTTAAATAATTTTCTTTCACCAGAGTAGTATCGCGTGTCTTGTGTCGAGTTTCAGACTGGGGATTTCGTCGACACAGTCGTAGTAAGGGATATATAGAAGGATTTCAGACTTTATTCTTATATTCCTGAGTGTTACCATTCCTCCAAAGTAAATAAAGAACAATTGACTATTATTTACATGGATTGTTTTTGTTGTATTCTCTGTGAGGAAATTCTTTTACACGTATACAACATTATATAATTTTATAAATCTAAACACGGATAATCTTCGAAGAGCGGAAAAATGTCGTTTTTCTGTTCCAAAATCAAAATGAATTTCAACTTGGAGATACATTTATAAATCTGTGTTTTTGTTTCTACTATTTTACAATTATAAAATATTATATTTTCGAATGCAGTTGTAAATCAAAGAAACTAACATTAAGAATTTTTATAACTTATTCAAGTATTATTTTTTTATGGTGCACAATACCACTCTGTGGAATCAGCTACCTGTAGAATTATTCAGAAATATGCAGAAATACCTGTCCCTAAAAGGCCGATAATCTTTGGCCGTGCTGCGGCTGCGGCTGTCCATGGACAAAGGACCGCTTATCCTAGATGAGACTTGCTTTTGCCACCCGATCTTTTATTAAAAAAAGCAACTACGGTAACAGGAAATGTTTGTAAAAAATACACGTCGAATAGTTAACCTCTTTTTCGGTGTTTTTTGAAGTAGATACCTAATGTCGGATACCCTCCTAACTTTATCCTCATAAGTGACTCTAAATCTTCGAAATGCATGAGATTTACAACTATCACTTTAACACATCTGCTGATGTTCTATTACATGTACACTTTCCACCTTCATACATTTGGGGTTCCTTACATTATTGAGAATTTTGAGGCATTTTATGCCTCGTACCACCAGACTGTGGAATCAGCTGACAACAGGGAGGACCGCTTACCTAGATGAGTCTCCTGCTCGCTTGCTACCGCTTCTATAAAAAAAATACTAGACCCATATCCTAAGATACATTACATTAAAACTGTAACGCGACTTAATTTACCTGAACAAGGTAAGTGCAAATATATAATTGTTTCTAAACCAGAACTAATCCTAAATACAATTATAAAAACCCTGCCTTATAATTTTATCAAAATTCTACGACATTATAGTAGTAAAGGTATAAATGTAATATTATTTATATATATACGAATATCTATGTAGTTTGAGATAGCTTTGAACGCATTTAAAGCTTTGAATGTAAAAACTACACACAATATGGTATAGAGTATACGGAACCTTGAAAATACTCTCCACTCTAAGCCTCTGTCGGATTCCACCACGTAAATGAGCTTTATGGCTTCTTAAACATAATGTGTAGTGACATTTTATAGTTTCAGTTGTGATTCATGAGAGCATGAAACCATAATGCTTATAACTCATAAAACGCGCGTTAAAATCATTTAATAATTCCAAATGCAACCTTAAGCCATCCTAAACAATTAACATTATATATTCCGTCTGATATTTTAAACTAAATATTATATAAAGCGGAACTCTTTGTTAACGGATTAAAAGATGAAGATTTGTATAAAACATTGTTAATTTTACTTCATTCAGACATATCTTTAATATGTTTTGTTCAATATATTCTGCACCCGTGGAAGAGCCAAGCTGATGCAAATGCGGTCGCACTAGTTGGGCCGGCTCATCTGAAGTGCTGCCACGGGCTCACAGAATACTCAGCGTGAAATGGTAGTTGTACTTGAAACTGTGTTTCGCTGAGTGAGGATGTCAGAGGCCCTTAAAAATGCCGCGTAAGTGGCGTAAAAAGCCGGCTACATAACCAATGCGCGGACTGTGGCGCAGTTGTTCATGGACGGCGGCGTTCTCTTACCATACAAGAGACCCGCCTGCTCCGTTCTCCGCTATAAAATAAAAAAAAAACATGTGATCAGAAGTATTAGTCACAAATTAAATTACAAAAGTTACTGAAAATCCTGATGGAGATTGATTGTAAAGACTAAAGAAGAGTATCAAAAAAGAGGTTTTTGTAATTTGATATAAGAGCTATAAAAACCGCCACAGCTTGCCGAATTACGGAAGTAAATGTATTACAAAAGAAATGTAAAAATTGGCTGAAAAGTGCAATAACAGCGAAACTGGAGGTTGGAGTGAGTGGCCCTGGCCTCAGCACTCCGAACTTTCGTCTCAGCACCCTTGGCTTAATTAAGACGTAAAAATGCAAATATTCGTATTACACCCAACCGGCCACCTGCCATTATAGTCCAAAAGTCGACATGCCAAAGAAAGATTATTTCCACATCATTAGATCATCATTGTCAATATTGAAAATTAAGCTCCTACCAGATCAATCTACTTTATGTGATGTAATCACGATTAAATACTTATAGGATATTTGCGAATTACTTGAGAAAATTTTATTACAATGATATTTTTTTCTTCTTAACATTAAATTAAGGATATTCATATGTTTCTGATTTTCTGTACCTCAACGGTTCATTACTGACAGATTTGGTAATTAGTAAATAAAAAAGATAAAATAAAACCACAGCACCTCTTAGTCTATTCTCAGGAGTGTTCCGCTATCTGACGACGGAGGAATAATTTCCGTTCCGTTACGAACTCCTTACTTTTTGTTATTAGGGTATTGTGAAAGTTTTAGCCTGTGTGTGATGGTGTCGTTAAATTAATTAAAATGAATCTTTGTCACAGTCTAGAATAACGCTTTTTTTACATTTTTCAATCATTACTAATCTGATATACATAATTTTTCAGTTGATAACTATTATGGATTTACATAAAGCTAGCGGATCTATTCTATAGCGGACAACGGAGCAAGTGGATATCCAATATGGTAAGAGAACACCGCCGCCCATGAACAACCGCGCATCAGTTCGAGCATTTGTTGTGTTGTCGGTTTTTTAAGCCGCTTAAGCGGCACTTTTAAGCCTCTGATATCCTCACTCACTCTGCGAAACACAATATAAGTACCATTTCACGTTGAGTATTCTCTTAGCCCTAGGTTCTCTCTTTTCTTGCCACTTCGGACGAGCCTTCAGCATGGTCCTCCCATGGGTGAAGTCTGATACAGAAATATTTTAAATTTGAATTATATTTTACGGGCTCTGTAGGATAAGCGGTTTGATGTTCATAGACTATCGTGGCCTTTCAGAGATATGTATGCTCTTTAGAAAAATCCTTTTAAAATTCCAAAAAATTGTGCACGATAAGAATTTATTTTATTGCTCATAGCATAAACTTGTAAGGTTTTATATTTTCAACTGAATTTCAAAGCATTGTATAGGAAGAAATAGATATTATAACTTTGTACAACGCGTAGACACAAAGATAGCTCAAAAGAGTTAAATCAATAAAAGAGAAGACGAAAAATACAAAACAAAAACTGTCTAACTTATCGTTACGTTGATCCAAACAATCTTTTAAATTGAATTCGTCAAGTTCTTACATTATTTATTAAATAATCTCCAGCGAGCAGGGAGTGGTCCCTGTTGAAGGACTGAGGGCTCGGGACAAACTTGAAATTGATTTTTTCACCCTCTATCTAATATGCAACCTTCGTTTTTCCATTTTATCAATGATTTATTTTTTTAGAGAAAATTTTTGTATCTTTTGACCGATAATAGAAAATACTAATAAATGCTTAATATCACTGACAGCTAAAATATCTAATTCTAATATAGTTAATTCTTATAAACTTCCATTTGCAGATTTTTGTTTGAAAAGCAATATAATATTTTTAATGAACATTGAGTCGAACGATCTCCTGATGTAATGGCTCACCTGCGGTAAACTATCCTTCGCCTATGCACACCCCTAACCCTTGCAGAGCCGCGGGTATGTTGCCGGCCTTCCAGGCATAAGTACACGATTTCTTGAAGGTCCCTTAATGGTTAGTGGTGCGTGGCACAAAATGCCTTAAAAACGCTCAGTTTTGGAACAGCAAATATATTTCAACTTTTACAGCCTTTGTAGAAAATGCTAAGAGGTTTATCCAACCTATTGAAAGTTATCTCTTTTCAATTTATCATAAGTTATTGCTATGTAAATATTTTTCAGGACTGTACATAATACATCACACCTTGTTTACTGTGCACACAATATGATAAATAAGCTTTGTTTTCAGAAAATCACATGCCCAGCGAACACGACAGATTAGCTAATACAGGCCGTTGAACCGTACTTCCATTCGATAATTAATAAATAAATTCTTATGTTCGCACGTAGAAGCGACACCAAAGTAGATAAAATCAATTTATTGGCTATATATTGTTAGCATTTGAAAAGTTGACAAAATATTCACAAAAGATCTTTGGAACCGTTTATAACAATTTGAAATCCTGAGCATTGAGCAAACAAAATTTATTTATTTTTTCTTCACAAGAATATCAGCAATAGAGATATAATTTTTTTATGGTATAGCAGACAATACGGTAAGAGAACACCGCAGCCCATGGATAACCGCGCCACAGTCCAGGCATTGGTTGTGTTGTCGGATTTTTACGCCGCTTAAGCGACATTTTTAAGGGCCTCCGATATCCTCACGATATCCTCACCTCACTCTACGAAACACAGTAGAAAGACGTTTCAATTACAACTACCGTTTCAGGCTGAGTATTCTTTGAGCCCGTCATATAACTTCGGATGTTTCGGCCCAATGAGGCATAAAATTGCGGCAGTCGTAATTCAAATGAAAAACTTGAAATGATCACTTCTACCGTCGATTTATTTATTTAATTAACGTCATAGTCATTCGTCATTATTGTGAAATATAGTACTAAATGTTTGTGGAAATACAGACCATTACTACGCTTTATTGCTCTTATTGTTAAAATGTGTGCCAAACGATAAATGCGTATTATTTTTACGGTGGTTACGACATTAGATCGGTAATGGCGGCACGCGCAGTTTGCGTGGTCGGGTCTGGCGTAAAAATAATTCTAAACAAATTTGTATTCCTATATCGAACTATGGATCCAATTACTACTACAATAAGATTCTATTCCATTTGATAATGATAGGAAATTAATGAGATATTGTTTTAACTTTTAAGGGATTTATTTATTTCTTTGTTCTTTCAAACCTAATTAAGAAATTCGTTTGATAGGACTAAAATTTTGACATAAAGTAAAATTATATTCCTATATCGAACTGTTCCAATTACTAACACAAGGTTCTATTTTACATGCGTGGAAAGTCATATTTTCACAGATAATGTAGAAAGGAAATGAGTGGGGTATGAGTGGGGAGTTTAAGGGATTATTTTATTTCTAAACGCTATACTGGCGTTCAAACCATAAGGAATTCGTTTGAATGGAATTAAATTTTAACATAAAGTAAATGACTCCAATAAAGTTATTAAGTTAAAATTTGGCGTCAATTATAATGATAAATGCAAATGTTATGGTATTCTTACATGGGATAACACAATTTGACTTTACGTAGAGACCTTTTGTTTGTTGAGAAATAGTTTTGTTTTCGCAAACTGGATGTATTTCTAGCATGTTCAGTTCTGTTTGCTGGTATTTGTAGTGTAACTCATGGAGAACACATTGATGGAGAAATGTTTGTTTTTACAGTTAATGCAATCTTTGACTCTGCTTCACCGTTCACCTGGGTTTGTTCAAGATCAGCAGTTTAAACAGATTTTATTTAATTTAGTCAAAATATATCAATTTATATTCAAATATTCATAGCGTTTTGAAAATTTGAATTTATAATTAACGAATTCAGTGGTTTATAAGTTAACATATTGGGTAAAATGTTACAAAATGATCTAATTTAGATGTTTAAATATTTTTTATACGAAAATTTGTCTGTGCAGTGTGATAAACAAATAGGTAACAAAAAATATTCAACTCAATTAAACAATTTTTATTAAATTCATAATTTTGACAAATTATAGTTGTTCTAGTATACTCTTATGTCAAGTAAATCTTGAGAGTAATAATGCAATTTAACTTAATCTTACAATAAAATTGTAAATAAAAACTATTATTATGGTATAGAGGACAACGGAGCAGGTGGGTTTCCTATATGGTGAGAGAACAGCGTCGCCCATTGACAACCGCGACATAGTCCGCGCGTTGGTTGTGTTGCTGGGATTTTACGCCGATTAAGCAGCATTTTTAAGGCCACCGATAACAGTATGTAAAAAAACGGATAACCGTAGAAGCACATTAGAAGTAGAAGAACTATTTCAAATTTTCATAAAATAAATAAAAGATATTAATAAAGTTAACTTACAAAAAAACATATATAGAATAATAATTCATTTACAAAGATATAAACTCGCTTTAATCACCATCCAGCTATTTACAAAAGATATTATTGGTTACATAAACCATTTTCATAGTCATAACATTACTTTGTCCTCAGACAAATTATACAAATCAGAGCGTGGGTTTTAAGCCTTACCGTGATGTAATAGAATTGAAATTTGATCACAAATTATTGTCCTTGACGCATTATCAAAACATACGGAAAGAAACTCCAAGTGTTCGCCAATAATGATGGCAATATTTGCTTACGGCACACAGATTGTTGTTATCTAATCGTCGTCGGGTAAATAAGACAGTCCTGTCAATATTTTAAACTTTTTTATCGCTTTTGTAAAAGGTTTCGCTGAAATAAATGTTCTACATGTGTTTCATATTATGTTTATAGTCACAGTATTAAAATATAATTGCTCTCTACATTTTAATGGTATAACGGACAACAGAGCAGATGGGTCTTCTATAAGAGAACACCGCCGCCCATGGACAATGCGCCACACTTTGTATTGCTTGTGTTACCGGCTTTTCACGCCATTTAAGCATAATTTTAAAGAGCCTCCGATATTCTCAATCAAGTCTAACTACCATTTCACGTTGAGTATTGTGTGAGCTCGCTGTATAACAAAAACAGTAAAATATGAACCGTATTTGGAATAGTACACCACATTTAATGAATTATCAACACATGTTCTATATCGTCGCATTATCACTGAATAAATTTAATTAATTTTAATCAAAATTCGCACATTTCCGTAATTGAATAGGCGCTTATGTAATGCGCACGCGCAGATAACCCAGTTAGCAAACATGTTTACCTCAGTTATCATTCGTCCTTCAACGGCAATTGAAATATTATGTTTTTTTGCTTTCGAGGTTATTCAAATATTTATTATGATCGTTTACATTTTATCGTTACGGCATGTGTTTTTAAGAACGAGCGCTCTTTCGT
>DWCF01005025.1:0-15077 GCA_018230265.1 Delias oraia | reverse complement strand
GATCGCAGCGGGTGGGCGTCTTTGGGGGAGGCCTATATCCAGCAGTGGATTTAGATGGGCTGATGATGATGATGATGCTTAATTTTATAATTATCATGGAAAAAATTATGCTTTAGTTAAACATTAACTCAATACTAAATAGTACGTACATAATATATGTGTTTATACTAACATTTCTTACCTACCTAAAGTACCTTATTTCATATTTAAATTTAAATTTATGTACTTACAAGCTCGCATTGATATATAAATAAAGGATAATATAAATAAATTGTTCAAAGGTAACTAGTATTGATTTTCTCATTCACTAACTCTTACACCATTTGAACATACAAATTTATCATTTAGGCGAAACCAGGTTCAATTAGCTTCGTGTAGGTTGGTGACAGGCTTAATTTAATGATCCTTTCACATTAAATGATCGATTCAATAGCGGCACAACTTAGTGCCAAGATCACAGCATCTTTATTATGTAATGCGCAATTCGATTGACGTGGTCAATTTTCACATAAGTACCATACAAGGACTACAGTTTTTGTGAATCAGGTGTGACCCAGATAATGTGAACGTAAAGTTAGACTACGCTCGATACAATTTATATAAGCCTTATACTTTGTAAGCAAATTTAACCGTTTAGTTCATGTATTTATATAGGGATTAAGATATTAACGATAAGCCAATGTATATAAAAGGAATTTAAAAAATAATTTCTAAAACAAATCTACCCATTTTACTTGATAATAAGCGGCGATCTTGGTTTTTTGTATGCACATGTCTAGCCTATTTCCCTTTTATTATATAATAGACAACGGAGCAGGTGGGTCTTCTATATGCTAAGAGAACACCGCCGCCCATAGACAGCTGCGCCAAGTCTGCGCATTGGTTGTGTTCCCCGATTTTACGCCGCTTTATCGGCATTTTTAAGGACCTATATCCTCACTCACTCAGTGAAACATAGTAGAAGTACCGTTACAAGTAAAAGTCAGGCGTCAGGCTGTCTCCTTTTCAAAACGCCATAATTGGCAGGAAACAGACAGTTTATTCCTATAAGTTTATCTTCATTTCTTGAATTTGTATTTTTTGCAGATTCTTAGAGCAATGAGAAATCTTTTAGTTGAAAAATATTTTTAGAAAAAAGTAAGGTTAAATATCTTGACTGTTAGTTGTACCGGAAGAAAACCTAATGATAAGATTTCCTTTACTTGCCTAAAGTAGGCCGTTATTATCCGCTTAGAATCGGACGAGTAGATTCGTTTAATATTCCATAAAGGTTTCACGTTTTAGGTCTCACGGATTCAAGATTTGTTGGCGAAAGTTAACAAAGTGCAATGAAATCTAGTAACCTAATTACATTTATTATCGCTTCTATTTGTTTTGTAAAACATCTGTGTATCTTCTTTCGTTATTCAATATCTAAATGGATAAATTACAATATTTCAGTCTTCATTAAAAGCAATTCGTTTCAAACTACTCCGTTTTATTTTACGTTAAAGATTTGTATAATACTTTTATTTTATAGAGTTACTTTATTGGTGCTTTTAAAATGTTTACTGGGCTATGTCTCAAGTAAATTTCATAAATTATAAAATAAATATTCAAAGAAATATTTGAGGTTTTTTTAGTTAACATTAAAAAAAAATTGATTGATTGTAAAAATTATTCTTTATAAGCATGCTGTATACAACGGTTGTATTCAAACATTCTCTATAAAAAAGGAAACATTATTTCCCGAACCAGACTATACAATACAGAAACACACCTTTATAATCTGTGAATATTGTGTACAATAGAAACAGACCATAGAACAATTACCTACATATAAGTTAATGCGGGTCGATTTCTATCACGTACTTGTTACTCAAAAAAGACCATCATTAAAGCTATATTGTTATATGGCGTGAGACAAATTACATAACATGTGATAATACTATCTTGTTTATTAATTGTTCTATAACTCAGTATTAATGCAAACTCGGGGATAAGGAGAGAGTTTCTCACGTATACCTACTACATAGTGGGCGTATGTATCTTATGTCATTATCTCAGCTCCTAAGAAATAATACGAAGACAGACAATGCTTGAGACTCTAATTTTAATATAATTGTTACCACGTTATTATAGCATTTAGATAAAAAATGTACAGAAGGGTTTAGTTACTGTACTATAACTAGCTAATATAAAATAAAAATTTTATTCTGTGGAATCATCTGCCGCAAGGTGTATTTCCAAACCAATACGTCTTGGGGACCTTCAAGAAAAGAGCGTACATATTCCTTAAAAGACGGAAATGCACCGGTAGCTCTGCAAGAGCTCGAGCTGTCCATGGGCGGAGGACCGCTTACCCTAGGTGAACCTCCTGCTCATTTGCCATCATTACCATAAAAAAATACTGCCTACTGTGAAATTTTTAATATATTAAATTTCGTACTAAATTAACAACTTATTTGTAATTTTATTATTTCTATTAAACTATGAAACCGTGTTTTATCAGTAACCTTACCAATTAAAAAAAAAACATTTAAATTTCGAACTGACGGGATATTGCGACAGTTACAAGTTGCGCCATAAACAAACATTTATGTGATGTGTTATATGCCATTGTACTCGAAGGGACGTAGATTACGTAAGACATGAATTACATTAGTTCTATTCATGAGACTAATCAATTCTATCCCGTGTCTTGATTAACATTTGCATTCGCCCACACAGAGCCCCGAGCAGTTATCACTATTTCATAACACTATAGGAAACCGTTCGTTGTCCGTTTTGAAGTAACTTTAAGCTATAAATCACAATGAATATGTATTACTTATCATAATAACATTTTTGTGTTTGTAAATTGTAAACAGTGTACTATGAAGCGAGAGGTATCGGGTTCGAATCCCGATCCGGACACTTATAATTTAATTTATAATTTCATCGGTCTCCGCAAGGGCTTGACAGTGGCCGGGCCAGTGTCTTATTCCAGCCACACCCGTGGAAGAGCCTTGCTAAAGCATATGCTAACGCACTAATTGTGCCGGCTCCTCCGAAGTGATACCAAAAGCTCACAGAATACTCAGCGTGAAATTGTACTTGTACTGTGTTTCGCAGAGTGAGTGAAGATACTGGAGGTCCTTCATCATCATCAGCCTATTCAAGTCCACTGCTGGACATAGGCCTCCCCAAAGACGCACACCTTTTACGATCTTGAGCGATCTGGATCCAGCGGTTACCCGCGAACTTCGTGAGATCGCCTTTTCATCGCGTGGCGGGAAATCATCCGGTAGTCCTTAAGTGCCGCTTCAACGGCGTAAAAAGCCGGCAACACAACCAATGAAGCGCGGTTGTTCATGGGCGGCGGTGTTCTCTTACCATATAGGGGACCCACCTGCTCTGTTGTCCACTGTAGAATAAAAAATAAAAAAATCTAGTTATGACCATTTTTTTAATAAAACAATGGCAGGTGGATAATCTAATTCTCCATCCATGGACAACATCAGCTCTTACTGTATCGCAACTGCATTGCCGGCCTATTAGACATAGGTACTCTATTTTTTTTTAAGTATCCAAGTCGTATTGAAAATACCTGTGATACCTCATTTCATGTAATATGAACAAAATAGGTAAATAATGTTTTGTTTTTTAAACACTATATTTTGTATTTATCGCATATATTTTTTTTCTTAGATACTTTCTTATATACACTTTCTCTCTGTGCCATACTTGCCCTTTCAAGAGCAATCAATTTATCTTATTATGTCGGGAGACAGATCGAACGCGCCTTTCAAACCTTTGATCAAGCCCTCAGATTTCCCTCATTGTTTCAGTATTATTCAAGTTTAGATAAAGAAGCTTCCTTATTGAATCGAAATTATACTGAAATGGAAAAGTGCCTTTGTCGGATTAGCTTTAACACTGAGGTCAATCTCGTGCCTAAATCGGTTTGAATTGTTTCCAAGGCATAGTTTAAGTATAGCTTAATATATTAAGCACTTTAGAAATTATTAAATTTATATATAATTATAAGATATTATATAATTTCTGTTACTTATAAACTAATAAACCTTTTATAAACAAAGAAACGACAATAATGCTTCTTCTTCTATGAATTTTTTATTTCAATAATTTTACTGTCACTTAACATATCTTTAATTCACCATTTATCGCTATTATGATGTCAGATGACTCTTAAGATATCAGTGACAGTGCTAAGCATGGCAAAATTCTAATTAAGAAATACTGTTTTTATTAGATAGGAGTATAATTTTGATTATGGTGATTAATTTTTTACGAAGCTAAGATTTGGTTATCTAAGCAATTTAATGAAGACAATTTATCAAGGGTACTATAATACAAATTTATTAAGGGTGAATTTGATAACTTTTAATAAGGGATGGAACGGATACTACTCTTCGAAGTTTATGTTTATTGTCTTTCGTTGTAACACAGACTGAAATCAATTTAAATTCATTATGTTTTGTTCAGTATATAGAGCTTAAATTCTATATTTTAATAAGTTTTCCATATAATTCTTAATTTTTCAAAACTGCCCATTTTCTATTTTTAAATTCCATATTTAACCTTTCTTTAATCCTATAATATTTCCTTTCTCGAATCATTTACATTAATTAATCAATTATTTAGTTATGTTGGCGTTAATTTGTCGGTATAGATAGCAATGACTTAAATACTGCAAGCATAATAAGATACAGGAAAGTGCCCAGTTAAATGTCAGACAGGTACTAAAATAGTGGCTTCTAGATTTGTTACATAATTGATTACAAATTCAATTTCCTATTTGATTTCATTAGTGTCTTATAGAAGCTACTGAAACAATTTTTTTTATATACTATAGCGGACAACGGAGCAGGTGGGTCTCCTATATTGTAAGAGAACACAGCCGCCAGCGCCAGTTGATGGCTTTTTACGCCACTTAAGCGGCATTTTAAGAGCTTCCGATATCCTCACTCACTCAGCGAAACACAGTACAAGTACCGTTTCACATTGTGCAATCTGTGAGCCCGTGATCACTTCGGATAAGCCGGACAATTTAGTGCGTCCGCAAATGTTTCAATAATTCAACACTAATTGAGTTTTTTAAGGTTACACCCAAAATTTACCTTTTAAAATTTACTCCTGGATCCGGCAGATCCAACTCTCAGATGTAGTGGCTCCAATTATGAAATGACCCTAAGCCACACCCAAAAAACCGACACATTAAAAATATTTCCCTCCATTGTTTTAGTCAGATAAAAAGTAATATATTCAGTCCAGGATGGCAGCTGCCATCTTACAAAGTTTCATGAAAATGTTAGCCATAGTTTATGAATATATAATTTAAATTATATAATTTAAACTTCTATGATTTAATTAATTTGTTTATATTATTATATATGTTTTAAAAGAATTCTATTTATCTCACTTTTTCTTATTTTTACCAATTCTTTGATTTTCTTCATTTTTAACATTACAGTTATATAGGTATATAAATGCTTGATTATAGTTTTGATATAATTTTTAGCGATTTTAAGCTATGTAAATTGATGTTTTATGCGTATCGTGTATATCAACAGTGAATTTAATTAGATAACCTTAAATCTAGCCAGTATTACGTTAACACGATAAGCTTGGGATTACCCACATCGTGCTTCACGAATTCCATTCCTGATTATAGCATTTTAAAAATGACCTGAATACTATTGCTACATACGCCACATTACCTCAACAGCGTAACTGCTACGCAAATATTGCCACATTCCCAAAATACCATTTGTACATTGCACTAACGAAAATGTCTATTATGTGTCTTAATTTTTTTATTGTGTAGCGAGCCATGAAGCGGGCGGGTCTCCGTTATGGTAAGAGGTTACCGCCGTACAGGGACAGCCGTGCCACAATCCGTGCTTAGGTTGTGCTGCCGGCTTTATACGCCGCTTGATCGATATAATTTCAAGGGTCTTCGACGTTCGTACTCACGCAGCGAATTCTAATACAAATACTAGCACACCTGAGTTCAGTGAGCCTGTGGTATCACTTCAGACGAAACAATCCACTTAGTGCATCAGTACGGTATATGCTTCAACATGGCTCTCCCACGGGTAAGATAATGACAGTTGCCCGGTCACTGTTTGTCGTTCCAAAGACTAAATAAATAAAGAATAAATTATATTTGGACCGGAGATTGACCCCGGTATCCTTGACTTCACGGTAGCTTACAAGACCGCTCGGCCATGAGGCTCTTAATTAAGAGATGATGTCTTTATATAATATTTAACTTTTGGAATATTATTAATTATAAAAGACAAAATAGTTTGTAAATTAACAGCTATGTTTTTATAAATCTTCTTATGAATAAACTAATTTGTCATCATACAACAAATTGTATTTCTTTATTTTCATATTAGTATAAGCAGTACAGTAACACGACCTTACAAACGTCGCCGGAAGGCGCTGGATGCAGGTCGCCTCCGACAGCTATGCATGGAGGTCTGAAGGGGAGGCCTATGTCCAGCAGTGGACGTCCTACGGCTTAAATGATGATGATAGCTAATAGTTTTCTCAAAGGAGCAAAAACCATGTAATATATTTGTAATATAAAAATCGGATATTTATAGGCGTATTGAAAGATTGAATAAACAATTGATTTCGCACATAAATTGTCATCGCGTTCGATGTTTGAATTGGATTATTGAAACAATAGACTTGAAAGACAATAGTTTTCTCATCTCACGAGGGCACGCGATAGATAAGTGCATCAATAAAGTGTATCTAATCTCAAATCAAACCGCAACAAAAACGTGTCAATTATTGACGTCGCGTGCGACACATTCCGGTATAATAGCTTAGAAATTATGTTTTTACGCGAGCTTAATATTATATAAAGTTTTACTCAGCGTGAAACGTTACTTGTACTGTGTTACGCAGAGTAAATTATGATATCGGAGGCCCTTGAAAGTGCCGCTTGAGCGGCGTGAGAATCCGGCATCACAACCAATGCGCGGACTGTGGCGCGGTTGTCATGAGCGGCGGTGTTCTCTTACCATATAACCTGCTCCGTTGTCTACTATAGAATAAAAAAGTACAATGAACAGTTTTATGAATCGTCCAATAATTATTGTGTATCCACTTATACCAAATGGTAAAATAGTATTTTTATTACAGCTATTAAAATAATGCACATAAGATATAAATACGTCTATTAACATTTATTTTATATTTAATATCTAACTTGTAATGTGTAATAACAATCCATTCCATTAATGGTTTAATTTCTAATTATTTTTTTCAAACGAATATCAATTAATATAATTTATTTTACTGTATTGCGGGCAAGGGCCACAGTCAGCGGCATTTTTATGGTCCTCCGATATCCTCACTCACCCAACGAAACACAGTAGAAGTACCGTTTCAAGTATAACTACCATTTCACGTTGAATATTATGTGAGCTTGTGGTATCACTTTTGGACGAGCCGGCTCAATTAGTGCGTCAGCATATGCTTAAGCATGGCTCTCCCACGGGTGTGACAGTATTAAGACACTCGCCCGGCCACTGTCAATTCATTCCAGAGACCGAATAAATTATAAATTAAATTAAAATTTTCCAGACCAGTATTTGAACCCGGTACCTCTCGCTTCGTTGTAAATTTTTCAAACCACTTACAGCTACGAGGCTCTCAAAGCTTTTAATAAATTTAATGAAATTTTGATCTGCTAAAATAAATTGAATTTTGTATTCATGAGAATCTATTATCACTAATAACAATGGCCCGAAGCCGTACATTTTTTAGATTAGATAATTATTCACTCGCAGCAATGTAAATAAATAAAATACTTTAATTATGACATAAATATACGTAAAACAAGCCTCGTGTTTTTTTAATTGAATGTAAACGTGCTCATTAGGGAGATTGTGGTCTCGGCGACGTCCGAGGAATGATGTAAGTCATTAGGTTAGTCTATTAATTATTTCCAGAGCGTTTTACGTAATAAGCTTTCGCTCAATAAAATAATGTGTCCATTGTCAAGTGTTTCAATGAAGCATTGTCCACGCCCAAAATGTAATAAATATCTGAGGATCCATTGTAATTGATTACGTAAATTTCCTGATAATGTTTAGTGTACAATCCGGTTCTTATCAGATTACAGTTTAAGTAATTGAACTAATTCTCGCCTATCGGCTTGGAAATAGATAGATTTTGTATTTTTTTGTTAATGAGATTAATATCTAGCTTGAGTAACCTATTTACAGATTATTGGCATTGCTACTTTATTATTATTTATTAATATCTCATTATCTGCGGCACTGTGAAGTAACAATGGGCCGTTTTTAAACAAATTGATAGTGTAAAAAAACATGCTGAAGTATACGCTGACGCACTAATAGGGCCGGCTCGTCCAAAGTAATACCACGGTCTCACAGAATGGCATATGTTTCGCAGAGTGAGTGAGGATTTTGCACTTAAAATTTCCACTTAAGCGTCGTAAAAAGCCGGCAACACCACCAATGCGCGGATTGTGTCGCAGTTGTTCATGGGCTGCGATACTCTCCTACCCACCTTCTACGACCTGGTGACCTGCTCCGTTGTCCACTATACTTTAAAATATATGTATATATATATATATAAATATTCTAAAATAAAATATTCTTCATTAAACACTTTACCAACCATCTGTTATAGTTTCAATACATCTTACATAAAGCTGTTGAAACCTTGAAATTTTATTAGTTAACTCTTCACATATAATAGAGTAATTATTTTCATTTAATTTTCCATAATAAAATCGAAATGTTTTTCTTAACTGAGTTCAATGGTATTAGTCTTTTGGTCCACTCCTATAATGATGTCACGCTTATTTTACACAAGGATGTATTTTTTATTTAACCTGTGGAAAAACACGTTCTGTTGTCATGATGGTTTAAACATATTTTAAAAAGAATATATTGATATTTGTCATAAATTGTCAATTTGTATGCTGTTCAAATTTTTCATTAAAAATCGTTTTGAATGACAGATTAGTTTATGTTTTAATAAGTATTAAATGTTGTAATAAAAACTACCTCATCGCATAATAAAATACAATAATGCTTAAAACTATTGGTATCTTTGCGAGGATAATGAATATTGTCTGTTAAACTCTTACACAAAATATATAATGTTATATTATGTATTTTTGGGGTATATACATTGGATATGCTCACCCGTGGAAGAGCCATGCTTAAGAAAACGCTGACGCACTAATTAGGCCGGCTCGTCCGTAGTGATACCACGGGCTGACAGAATACTCAGCGTGAAATGGTACTTGTGCTGTGTTTCGCAGATTTGGCGCGGTTGTCCTTGGGCGGCGGTGTTCTCTTACCATATAGGAGACCCACCTGCTCCGTTGTCCACTATACTATAAAAAAACTCTATATCGTGATAGTTCAGTAAAACATCTACATGCAGCTGGTTTTATAGAGCGATTGTATAATTTACCTTTACGGTAGCAATTTTCCATTAATCTAATAAAAAACTAATGTCTTTGAAACGTCTCATTTTCTATATTCTATGAAATGTCAACCTGACAATATTTTGACACTATTTTCATTCAAATATATTTTCTCAGCATGAATACAATTTAGTGTACTTTTACTATAATTTTTATATTAAGTTTTATTCACATAAAAAACTATTATTATTTCTTCGAGAGGTCTTTGAACTATACGAATATTTCATACGGTTTTATACTTCTCATTATATCATACCTATTTACGCCTGTTACAATATACTAGCAAAGTTACATTGAATACAAATACCATTACTTATGTGTATCTACAAAACTGTAAACGATATCAAATTGTATTTTTCAATATTAGTGTAATATATTGAAGATTACCAACCAAACCTACCATTAAAGACTTTCTTGAGAGCAATAAAAAGATTTGTATTGGTATTAAATATCAGATATTGTCCCGCATTCCAATTTCAATGTGTTGTCCTTGTTACATTAACATCACCTTGCGATTGAATTGATTAAAGTGCCTGAAATGGCTGCTCTGTCGGGTTCAGTGAGGCAAAACGGCGCGCCGACGCCACTACGCGTCGCTCGTATTGATATCTAGGTACTTCATTCCGCGCATGCGGCGTCCGTGCTTGGACAAAAAACGCACGCGAAACTCGCAAGCGCTCTGCGAATTCGGTACTGCCTCGCAGTCTTGCGACACCGCTTCTCTTCATGTCGCATAATTGATTGTCCACTCGGTACTGACATTGAACGGACCGTGCGCGCCGTAATATTTTATTAACTAAGTTTAATCGACGTTAAATAGTGATGGCGTTTCTCTGTGATATCGGTTACATTATGTAATGGTGTGTGATCATGGATGTGGCTCAAGACAAGTCTGGGATATGCAAGGACTTTGCGGAGGAGGGCATTGATTCTCGACGCTGCATGCTGGATGGTGAGTGACATGTGACGATTAAATGCAATTGTTATCAGTGTTTCTTATCGGTTTAATGTTAGGTCACATTAATAAAGGAGTCTGTGACGTGTTTATCTTATGGAGCAGATTCAAGAATATTGATTTTTCCACGCAGGTGACATTGGAAGGAGGCGTCATGTTTACACGATAACTTCATTGTTTGATTTGAATACCTTTCCATGGTGACTCACTTAATTAGTATGAGAAACATGATTTTGTAATAAAACTCAATGTGATTTACTTGGGAGGTAGGCAATGTTCAACCTTGGATACCTACCGTTTTCAAAACAGTTATATCAACGAATACTCAGATATTTAAATAAGTATTAATAGTGAAGTGAAATTTGAATGAGTATTAATTTAATATATACAAGTATATATCAATTATTAATTATTTATCAAATATCAGATATTAAAAATTTAAATCCTATTATCTAATTAATGTTTTTACTGACTTATTTATTCTTGAGTATTTCTCTCGTATTTCAATGGCGGATAATTTATCAAGTTACCGGAAGGTCCTTGTCAAGAGCTATGTTTAAATACTAGGTATATAATAAATGCATAGGCAGATGGTATCCACATTTGGCGAGATCCTTGAAACTGATGCATGTAGCGTGCCACGCGGTGCATTCACCCTCCGGATCCCTTAGTATTTTATAGGGTTTTAAAATCGATACCAACTCCCCAACGGAACCGGTATATGAAATGCAATGCTTTTTTAACTCTTTGCTTGGAATTTTATTGCAATCATACATCAGTTATACAAAGGCATTTCAGATTATAGTACACAAAATGGCGAGTTTAATGTTTGGCGCATTAATAATAATAAAATCAGTTATTTAATATTTTCTCTCACAAATGTACAATTTATTCTTAAATTAATACACTAATTCGTTCTCAAACATGGCAAAACCTTTAAAGTAGTTGTCTGTACTAAACTCGAAACCTGTAAGACAAAATCATACAACAAATGCGGTCTAATCCGAACTATAATTCAAAGTTAAGAAGAATTTGATATCTTTTATGTTTTCAAACAGATCTAAATAACATAGGAGGCTAGAGCTGCCACTACCATCTCGTATTGCGTAAATGCAAGCCTTAGCCAGTCTTGGTCTTCCGCCAATACACCTGGTATTGGTCTCGATCTTGGTATTTCGCACACAGTCTTGGTATTTGTCTTACATTAAGAGTCTTGCAAGTCTTGTAATTACATATTTAACTATTTCTATTTATTAAAATTTATTTCAGATCTTAGAAAAACCCATCAGAATAGCAACATTAGCTTGAATTAGCATAGCCATAGTAAAGACCAACCAGATTTATAAATGTCTAAAAATTTAATGAGAAATTCCAAAAATCACTGCCAAAATCACAATAATAGTGCTGCAAGACGCAAAAGTCTGGCTGGCTTAGTCTTGTTCTTGGTCTTGCTAAAATTAGGCGGTCTTGGTCTTGGTCTTGGTCTTGTATTTGTGCAATACTGCTACTAGCCTGCTGTAGCCTAGCTCTTAAAGTTATCTGCTTGATATAGACATACCGAAAATTTAGCATATTATGCATATTTTCCGGCTCATTCGGAGTGATATCATATTCAGTGTGAAACAGATCTCGGTTTCGCTGATGCTGTTCCATCAGGTTTAACTAGCCGCTTAAATGGTATAAAAAGTCGGAAACACAACAAAAAGTGTACTGCGGCATAGTTGTTCATGGGCGGCGGTGATAAGTTATCATATCCGCCAACCCAGTTTGGTGCTATATGATTATAACAATAAAACCCCTAAGGTAATTCGCTACCGACTTCTAAGTATAATGTATGTATAATAAATCTGGTAATATTATGCAATTATTGAATTTATAACTGGATCTAGGTTAAGGTGGACGCTTGGGAACGGTCGTAACGTCAGATATTAAGCCTGTACAGTGCGGTTTATTGATAGCAGTGTCAATTTCACATTCTCTCACTATTGTTGTCTAAGCTGAGCACAACAATACAACATTCCTTTGTTACGTGTTTTAAATACATATATATGTAACCCGAACTGATACATTTCCGTTTTCCCATTCCCAAATTAGATTGTAAAATCTTCTATCGTGTTTCAGCATCAGCCTGCTGGACATAGGCCTCTCCCAAAGACGCCCACCTATTGCATTCTGAATCCAGCGGTTGCCCGCGACCTTTACGAGATCGTCTTTCGCGTGGCGGGACCGTCTTTGGGAGGTCCGAATTCAAATACCTCTACTTTAATTCATATTATAGTTTTTTATGAAATTCGGAAGGCAAACAACCAAGAAGCTTTTCTAGGTTAAGCAGTCCTTCACCCCTGGACTCCGTCAGCTACTGCAGGTGTATTAGCGGCTTTTTAGGTATACGTAAGCTCTTTTCTAAAGGTCCCTAAGTTGTATTGATAATTATATGAACAAAAATATTTTCCTATTTTCTTTATCTTACATCTTTCGTATTTAAACGATTAAAATTATCATTTATTTTAAATAGTAATTTATAATAGATTAAAAAAAACCATCGCCTGTTGTTAATAAATAAGGAACTTCTCTTATATTTCAGTAGGCGTTATAGATCTCTAGGTTTGTACTCAGAAAATATTGTTTTAAGTACCTATATAAATAAAATATTACAAATATTATAACGTTGTCTTAACCATGGAAGAGCCATGCTAAAGCATAAGCAGACTCTTTGGGCCACCTCGTCCGAGATGACACCACGATCTCACAGAATACTCAGCGTTAAACAACACTACTGTTTCGCTGTGTGGGTGAGAATATCGTAGGCCCTTGAAATTATACTGCTCAACCGGAGTAAAAAGCTGGCAACATAACCAAAACGAAGATTGTTGCGCGGTAGTCCATATACGGCGGTAATCTATTACCATAGAGAAGATTCGTCTGCTCTGTTGCCCGCTACACCATAAAAAATAAAGCAATTTTGACATAGGCCCCCTTGGACCTCAATGAATACCTGTTGGAGGCGAAATTCAAGTTACTTGAAAAAAATATGTAAATTAGTTGTTGGCCTAAAAATGTTATTTAAGAAACTTACTTAAACCTGTTCAAAATGCACTCCCCTCACTTTATATGACACAAACACAGTTTGTGACATACTATTGTGGGTTGCTACTTGAGAAAAAAACCTTATTTGAAATCGATTGAAAATTACAGAGTCATTTCCAGTCATTGCACGTGTTTTATACGTGTGTAATTATTAAAAACCGGTACCACTGCCCTTGAATCTTGGACTCTCATCTTGAAATACACAAGCTTTGTTTACTTTTTAAATTTAGAAAATTTATTTCATTAACATTGTCAATCTCAGTGTAGAATCTCTGTACAATTAAATTTGTTATGCATTATTATTAACTAATGATAAACTTATTGATATAAATACGTACGCCTGTTATTCTGAAGATAAATACTATCTATGTTGGATAGACTACCGGTATACCAGTCTATATTTACCATCTTTTATTAATACTTATGAAGGCAACACAGCTCAAACATATGTAGAACGTTCTCTATGCATTATGATTATCATCGTTTGTAATAAATAATTCATTTTTTTATATAAATAATAATTTCGCCCGTGGCAGAGCCAAGCTGAAGCATAATATATTGACGCACTAATTGGGCTGGCTCGTCCGAAATAATACCACGGGCTCACAGAATACTCAACGTGAAACGATACTTGTAACGTGTTTCGCTGAGTGAGTGAGGATATCGGAGACCCTTAGATATGCGCTTAAGTGGCGTAAAAAACCGGCAACACAACCAATGCGCGGACTTTAGCATAATTATACATGGGTGGCGGTGTTCTCTTACCATATAGGAGACCCACCTGCTCCGTTGTCCGCTATACTATAAAAAAATAAAGAAATTAAAGTATTTTACAAAATAATTTTATTTAAAAAAAATACGAAGCAATTAAATGTTAATAGATTTATAGAAATGTATTTTTCTGATCGCTAACAACCAGTATCTTTAAGAGTGTTTATTATGATGCAAATAAAGTTGTTTTATTTCAAGGTGGTATAGTGATTTCACAGTCATAAAAAGGCTTCTTTAGTAATTCTTAAATGCACGTTAGCAATATTTGTTAACTGAGTACCCAGCTGAATAATGAAAAGTTTAAAATTTACACAAATATACTACGTAAATAAGACTTAAAACCAGAGGCAAAATTTTTGAAAATCTGACGTATGGAAGTTTTAGTTTGTTTACCTATTGTTATTTGGTTTGTGCCTAACCACAACTGAGTGGTTTTTTGCTTGCACGTGTCATCTGAGTTTAATTTTTTTTAATAATTTATTTCATTTGGATTTCTTTACAAAGATTTGTATGCAGCATTTTATTCAATACATATATTAAAACTAGTACTAGTAGACCCGGCAGACGTCGTCTTGTCGGTTACGCCACCTACCGAGTCCTACAGAGTCGTCAACCAATTTAAACAATTTTACTATAAATTATAGTATTAATAATCTATGTTAGTGCAAATCTGTATCCATTAAAAAACGTTTAATAACTTACGCGTAAAAGAGTAAAACAGCGAGCTATGGAGAGGGCAATGCTCGGAGTCTCGCTGCGAGATAAAATCAGAAATGAGGTTATCCGCAGCCGAAC
>DWCF01005024.1:0-15079 GCA_018230265.1 Delias oraia | reverse complement strand
ATTATAGAACATTTAATGCAAAACACAAATCTGTGTATATGCCCATTTAGATTCACAAGTGAATATCTTTGAAATGTTAATAAAAGTAATGTTATATAATAGTAAAAAAATACAAACTTTCATAGGAATACCGGTGACGGTAGTTATAGCAAGTCGATAGTGTGGCAGTACAAGCTTGCCAAGTAAATTTGCCAATGTACTGGCTCGGCAGACAATGACTTCTACACCCATCAAACCACCACCCATCTAAAAATTAAAAAGTTTTTAGTCATATTGTTAAGTGTCAAATTATACAATCTACATATTTAAAGCAGATAAAAAAACCACTTTTATGTGCTTATAATTACTTCTTGTTACATCCACAAAACTATACATACCTCGGTAAGTGGCTGGTTATTGACTCTAGTTTCTGCTTTTTCAGGTGTCACATTTATTATAACTAAATGACAATAATGCACAAACAAAGACCTGAAAGAATCATTGTATGTCAAAGTAACAATTACTAAATTATATGCAATTATATATCTGCTGAGTGCTAATATAATCGACACTTACTGTACGTTTGTTGAGGCATCGGTAGTTGTAGGTGGTTGAATTGCTGATGCTTTCTTATTTTGTTGCACAAGGGTATTTAAAGCAATCTCAGCTAAGCTTCTAATAGAGTCATCATCTCTTGCGCTAGTAATACATATTATACGACCACTGAAAGTAATTCAGCAATATAAAATATTAAATTGTTTATTACAATAAATAAATATATGTATATAATTATGCGTGTTTATTGACAATATAAATTACACATATTCAGAACTTATTTATATGTAAATGTATGTAATATAAATATAGTAATGTATATATTATATAACAAAAGTATTTGATTGTGAATTACCGATTCTCAAAATGTCTGTCAGTAGGTGGTCTTGATGTTTGTATAGGTGAAGGTTCAGCCATAGATTCAATGGCTGCACATAAACCTACAACATCACCACCTGCACCTCTTCTAACTGGACCAACTAAGCACAAACCATTTATAATCTGGAAAACATTAAATATTTTATTTTTGCATATGATATGTAAAAAGTTCAAAGTACTTTGTTTTCATTATTATAGACATTTAAAACACAAAGGAATAATTGTAGAAGAAAAACTTATTCTTTGGTAAAAAACTTACATGTATTAAATTTTGCTGAGGAACTGCCCAAGTGTTCAGAATATGTGCTGTTGCATCACTCACAATAAATCTAACCTTAAAGCATATAAAAATCTGTTGTAATGTAATACTTGAATTATGCCAAACAACTGATTTCTGAGAATGTATTAAAAACATACCAATTTTCCTTCCGGAAATAGATCCCACACTATTCTACAGTATTCAACAGCAGCTTCCACACTACAAGTCCATAAAGATTTACATATTGGAGGTAAAGGGACATATCCAGACCCTCGAGTTTTCGAAACATCAAAGTCTATAGGAAAATCCGATGAGATACCGAAATATGGAGTATGATCTAACACAAATATTGTTTTATGATTTGTTGGAAACATTTTCAATGAAATTTGTTTAATCTAACATAATTAGATGCGGTGAGCTGCTTCTTTTTAAATTGTATTATATAGTTAAATTTTACAACAATGAAGCAAATTGCTGATCTAATTAATTTAAAACCCTGTGTATTTAAGAGTTTTGGAATGTACTTGAATGAAGGAAATATTTAAAATTAAATATTTGTTTTCATTAAGAACTAAATGTTATTTCTTGTTTTTACAAGTCAATTTTCAAAAATCAGTGTAATATTTATATATAGACAAACACACGAGTCATAGAGAATCAGAAAATAATTGGTTAATGAGCACAGTGCCTCAAAGATATATTGATGAATAGATGGACTGATGGCACTGCCAAGAAATTACTTCGATATAATTAACTAATAAGGATTATATAAATATATAAATTTTATGTAACAGAATTGAACGGATTCCAAATATTTATATTAAAAAAACTTATCTGAACACAGCAAAAAGTGTTTTTACAATTAGCAGTAAAATAAAATAATTATCAATTCTTTTTACCACTAATATGTAAAATAAAAATCGACATTAAAAACCGGTAACATTTAATATCGATGTTTAGATACGGCACTACAGTGAATGTGAGAGATTGATAAAATGGTGTATTCGTCGATCAAACCGGGCTATACATTTGAAGCTGGAAATTAAATTAGACATCCACCATTTTGTTTATTTTCACGAAATCACTTCATATGTGTATTGTACAACTAAGTTCTTTCTTCATCGTGAACTTACGTGATCTTGTTAATTTTGCTGTACTTATTAAATTAAGAATGTGCTATTAGCGTACTGCCATCGAGCCCTTGTGTTGAAAATTGCAGACATCGGCCGCGCCGCTAGTAAACATTCTTTGAAAATTAACATCATCCCTTCAAAGAAAAATTTTATAAATCCGGATGCGCAAACTGCTCATGTCGATAAAAGAGGCCCGTTGAAATTTGTTCAGCGACTTTTTCATAAGACAAAAGGGAGCGATCCCCTTCTGTCAAAGGTAGGTGAAGTGGCAAATTAGGTGCATGGAATATAGTTGTGGGTTCTCTAACGCTTAGGGTTTTCTTTAGGACATATCTAAGAGTTGTGGGCGAGAGTCCCCGGTGGCGCGCCCGGCTAACATGAATCACACGCCTGCACCTGACAGGCAGCAGCACGATCCTAATGTAAAAGTCGAAGAAATGGAAACACAAGAAGGTCAGTCATCTATGACTATTTTTCATTTTGACATCTAAAGGTTTACTGATATTACAAACAGGTTAGATTGATTTGAGATCATATGATTGTCAAAGTTGTATATCATGGTAGCTTCTGGATTATGTTTATACCAACAGTAAGTAGTGTTGATATCAATTTTTGCTATTGATTATCATTGCAAATTTATAACCTCAATATTTTTATATAATAATTGTCACTTAGGCATACATTTTTGTATTGATCATAAAAATTTGAGGTCTACTTTTTTTATTAAATATTTACTATATTCTAGCATCTATTGTTATAATTCAACTACATTAAAAGTGCAACCTAGATAAATTCTTTGTTTGGTATCTTAATACATACCAAACAAAGAATTAGGTAACCCTTATCACAATAAGTACATTGTTTAAGATTATGGTGAAGATAAACCAGGATTGAAAGTTTTAATCTGTCAATATAAAATAATTCATAAGATTTTTATTCTATAAAATTTATTTTGAATTCAAATATAAGATAGAACTTATATTTAATGATTAAAATTATATTTCTATATAATTTATAAAGATATTTTTAATATTTCCTTAAGTGTCTATGAAATCTGTAACTTGGGTAAACAATGACTTTGTTATAATCAGTGTTTGTTAATGAATGTAGATTAAAAAATATTTGGAAGAAAAAAGGAGTCATAGCAAAATATAGACTGTCAATTCTAATTTCTAGAATAATTAATTAATTAATCTATATTGTTTGTGTCTTTTGATGGCCACTTTTTTTTTTATAAGTGTCACAGAGACATTACAAAATTGTTGATTTGTCATTACTTACTAGAAGTTCCATTGTTGAAATAAAGACTAATTTATTGAAAAGTAAATTCATTAATTTATTTGCTATCATATAGGTAATTTTATGATAAAAATTTTACTAACAATTTATATATTAATTGCAGTGGAAACTGTAGAAACTGCTACTGAGAAGACTTGGGATGATGATCTAATGAGAGGCCGCATCACTCCTAATGGCGGTGTTATGATGACCGATGTTATGAAGAATCAAGAGACTACTTCTGAAATGCCTGTAAATGATTTTTTTTTGAAATCTTACTTAGTTGTTTATTTTGGTATATATTTTGTTTAAAAGCATCGCACAATAATGGTGTTTCTACTTCTAGTGCATTTATAATGGAATTTAAATTTTACCTTAGCTATTTGATTTATTTATACAACCTGCTATATTTATGTATAGCCAAAATTTTAATGTTTGTCAAGCAGCTTGCATGTGTGGATGCTGAAATGGAAGATGATGAAGCAAGATCAGAGGCAACATTTCGATTCACAGTACATAATTTTAAAAATCTCAAAGACTCTGTTTTGTCTCCACCTTGCTATGTTCGCAATCTTCCATGGAAGATTATGGTAATGCCAAGACAGGCACCATCACCAGATCGACAACAACAAAAGTCTCTTGGATTCTTTTTACAATGTAATGGTGAAAGTGAGTCGTCCAGCTGGTCATGTTATGCTATGGCTGAGCTAAGACTCATCTCTCACAAAACAGACACTGAACCTTTTCATAGGAAGATTCAGCATTTATTTTATAGGTCAGTTACCTAACTTTTATGCATTTTTACAGGCTTTCAATAAAGAAACTTGTATTAAATTAAAAGATTGTCCGACTAAATGTTTGAAAGTAAAAACAAAATCAGACCACAAAATTAAGTCAATACAAATAAAAAATTTTTTTTTTGTTTACAAAATACTGTATTACATATAATCAGACTGCAGAAACTTTGTTTTTCTGAAAATCATTAAAAACTACAGGAATAAAATATGTGATGAACAAATTGAAGACAGTTTCGTTTTTTTTTAAATTTTTTGATATTTGAATTGAATTATAGAAATAAATAATGGAGCATCATTAGTTTTTTTTGATGTATTTTATATTTCAGTAAAGAGAATGATTGGGGTTTCTCCCACTTCATGTCGTGGAATGATGTGTTGGATGCTGATAAGGGCTATATTAAAGATGATTCCATCACCTTAGAAGTACATGTAACTGCTGAAGCTCCGCATGGGGTGTCGTGGGACTCTAAGAAGCATACTGGATATGTCGGTAAGGGATTGTATAAATCTTAAAAAATGAATGTGATATTTGTTACTTTTACTTTTTCTTTGAGTTTAAATGTTTAAACAAAATTATATCTTGTATTGTACTGTTGCAAGTCAGAAAATGTGAGATGATGAGTCTCTTACAGAGTGTCCCTTATTATATTACTTACATATTTTATTTAACTTAACAATTTATAATTTACTAAAATTGGAGATGACTCATATCATATATATAATGATTTCAGGATTAAAAAATCAAGGTGCCACTTGTTATATGAACTCACTGTTACAAACTCTGTACTTCACTAATCAATTGAGGAAAGCTGTTTACAAGATGCCTACAGAATCTGATGATAGTACTAGGTAACAATTATGATTTTATCATATTCTGTTAAAAAACATTTATTTAAGATTTTAAAAAAGCTAAAAGAATACGTACATTTTTAATAGTACTCAGATACTAAGTCAATGTTTAACGCACATACATTAAAATATTTCTTTTAAATTGGATAAAAAGTCTATAGTCTTAAATATTACAATATAGTCTATCTTTATATATTATCTGACGTAATTCCAAAGTATAAACCGCGATCTGTGGTGATTATTATTATTCTACATGATTCATTTCCAATTGGCTCTTCTGATCTAATTGATAATATATATATTTTTTAATTTACACATTGATGAATAAAATCTGTACAGATCCGTGGCATTAGCTCTTCAACGGGTATTCTATGAGTTACAATTCTCTGACAAACCAGTTGGAACAAAGAAGTTGACAAAAAGCTTTGGCTGGGAAACGCTCGATTCCTTTATGCAGCATGATGTCCAGGAATTCTTGAGGGTAATTTATTATTTTTAACTGTTATATCTTTTAGTATATGGCAAATAATCTGAACATTATCTCGGCTAAAAATTGATTTAGAAATGGACTTTGGATTAGAAATCGCAACGTAACTCGTATTATTTCAGGTATTACTAGATAAATTAGAAAGCAAAATGAAGGGAACTTGCGTTGAAGGCACGGTGCCGCGATTGTTTGAAGGAAAGATGACTTCATATATCAAATGCAAAAATGTTAACGTCTCCAGCACGAGAGTAGAGACTTTTTATGACATTCAGTTAAATATTAAAGGGAAGAAGAATAGTAAGTAGATTAGGAATTTCAATATTTTTTTATATAATGGCGTTGATGCTTCGTCTATCCGTAAAATATAAATTACAGTGTAAACTCTATTTAACGACACTGAAAGGACTGTATTTTTTGGCGTTATAGTTTGTCGTGAAGTGAAAAGAAAAATCCGAATTAGAAAAAGAAAATATTTATTTCGGACCAGTGTTAGTAGTTTAAGTACATAAAATAGTATCGTATTTGAATGCTGTTTCGTGTATCAGTTATTTCTGTCTGACGTCTGTTGCTGCACCAGTACTTTTGTTGTGTTTTTAAAATTATTTTATTTATATCTTGCAATATTGAGGCATCTTTGTGATAAAAGAAGAAATATTCCAATAATTTAGCTGCTTCCAGAGCTTTCTTTATTAATGCTTGGGAGGCTCAGACTCGTCCATCTTCTTGATCTCTTTGTTCCTGATCCTCAGTAGTTCTTACTGAATCCAAAATGCCTTTGAGTGAAACCGTTGCAAGCAGGCATTCATCTACTTCGATGTAGGTATGAAGATTCGGAATACATGATATCGACAATCGCATTTATTGCGGGCTAGGATAATCAAGCAACAAAAGAACGTACACAGCTGTGTAATTTTGACTAATTTTGGCAACTTAAAAGGTGCTTTTTTTACTCAATTGTTGTCATTATTGACAGTGGATATAATGCTATGTAGAGTGTATATGTTGAGTTACATGGAGTTTACACTGTATATAGTTCTATGGTCTCAAGGATGACAAATAACATTATTTTACGCTAAAATAATGAGTAAGTATAACCAAACTTTTTGGTTATTTGCAGTTGATGAATCGTTCAAGGACTACATAAACACGGAGACACTCGATGGCGAGAATAAGTATGACGCGGGAGAGCATGGGCTTCAAGAGGCTGAGAAGGGGGTTATTTTCGCGACATTCCCGCCCGTTCTGCATTTACACCTTATGAGATTCCAATACGACCCTATCACTGACAGCTCTGTGAAGTTTAACGATAGGTTTGTAACAATAAAAAAAACGTAAAAATGTAATCCTAGCTAGTACTCGACCAATTTTACCAAGTTAAAACGTTCTATTAAAATAAAATCTAGTAAGGAAATCACAGAATACTCAGCATAAAATGGTATGAGTGAGGATATCGGATACGATAGAAAAAAGATTTGCCTTTTTTTGTATATGACCTAAGGGATTCGAATTTTTATGTAATATTAATTAAATACAAATTCTAACAGTAAATAGCTGGTTTAAACATTTTTTTTTCAGGTTTGAGTTCTACGAACACATTAACTTGGATGCGTACTTACAAGAAAAACCAGAGACTCCAGCTGATTACACTCTTCATGCAGTTTTGGTACACTCTGGAGATAACCACGGAGGGCATTATGTTGTATTTATCAACCCTAAGGGTGATGGAAAGGTATTAAATCGATATTGATGTTTTTCATGGTTAAACATAAACAGATTAAATACAAAACTGCCAGTTGGTAAGTAATTAAAATGTGAATTGTTTTCTGATAGTGGTGTAAATTCGACGACGACGTGGTATCTCGATGCACAAAGCAGGAAGCAATTGAGTACAATTTCGGTGGCCACGATGAAGATATGGCTTTAACAGTTAGACATTGTACCAACGCATATATGTTGGTATATATACGGTAAGAAAGTGTCAGAAACGATTTCATTAACTTAATTTGTATATGAGAGCTGAACTGGTCGACAATTCAAGTGTAATGAGCAATTTGATTTGCTTTAAGTAATGTTAAAAATTTTCTCATTATTTTCTCATTAATTGACTATTGGGCTTCTCTAGCCCGGTATTGTATTTTTTGTCATTGTCATAATTCTGTACATGTCAATGGGTTTGTTTGTGTGAGACTCACTTTGTACTATAAGCGGTTTCCTGTAGCCACGAGTTTCTTGTCGGTTCTTGCTAAAATCTACTTTCGGAACCAGGTGGTAATTTGTAACGTAACGGTAATTTTTTTTTTTGTTTCGACGATTTAAAAATGCTTGCAATTAATCTATTTAAACAAAGATATTTTTTACTTTTGTATATAGAATAATATTTTTGATTAAATTCCTGTCTATTATTAAGAATTTGAGATAACTACTATTAAATAAATTTATCAGGTTGTTAGCTTGAGTTAAATTGTTTTAAATTTTGCAGCGATTCACAGTTAAAGACAGTGCTTCAAGAAGTAACTCAGGCTGATATTCCAACAGAGCTTAGTGAGAGGTTAGCAGAAGAGAAGAGAATTGAAACAGTATGTGCAGTTGAATTTTGTTTATAATTTCATCACTCGTGTAATGTGATAATGCCACATTTATAAATCCTTATACTTAACAGAGCGGGGGGCCTCAGAAGTGTTTTTGAAGGGTGTGCCGTTAGCGTGGATGTCATCTCCATTGTTAGTTTCATGATGACGATTCATTCGATCTTTGTTTATTCATTTTGCAGCGACTTCTCAAAGAGGTCCTAACAATAGCGACTTGTAGCCTTTATTTTAGAAAACTCCTGAGCGGCCGAAGCGCGGCTCCTACACAGAACCCCATCGTTTGAATATTTATTTTTGTCTTCTAGGGAGGATATAAGCTTGTTGTTGACTTGCATGTTCAAATCACCCGGATCGTGTACCTTTAGCGGCTTCCGTTGCCGGTGGACCACGATCGTGGCTTTAGTTTACGCGTTGGTGACTTGTATCCGGCCGAGTACTTAATGTTGCCGTTCACATGCCGACGTTGCAGGTGTTCGTGATTGTTGTGCTAATTCCAGCAGTTGTTTGTGAGTCACTATTACCGGTACCACACGACGACGCAGTTGCGCGTGACGCTCCATTATTGGTCGCCCCGACATACCAAATATGTTGTATATTTGAATAAACTTAGTTTTTGTTATTCTATAGTGGACTATGGAGCAGGTGGATCTCCTATATGGTAAGAGACAACCTTCGCCCTTGCCGTTGTATCACTTCGGATGAGCCGGCCTAATCAGTGCGTCAGCATGACTCTCCTACGGGTGCGAGAGTATTAAAACAATCGCCCGACGACTGTCAAGCACTTCCAGAAACCGAATAAATTATAATTTAATTATAAATGTCCGGACTGGCATTCGATACCTCTCGCTTCATGGTACTCTTTTAAAACCAATAAGCTACTACTACTATTTACGAGACTCTTTTTTTATAGTGAATTATTTTAATTTAAGATCCGCCGTAAAGAGCGCAACGAGGCCCATCTGTACATGAACGTGAACGTTGTGCTAGAGGAGGAGTTCGATGGTCACCAAGGCAACGACCTCTATGACCCCGAGAGGGCACACTACAGGGTGTTCCGGGTGAAGAAGCAGGCGACTGTTGCGGAACTAATGGAATTACTCGCTGAGAACTTTAAGTACCCACTGAAGCATTTACGCCCATGGCCATTTAGTGCGCGCTCTAATCAGGTTGGTCCGCATTTGTCTGTTGTCGACGGTTTTTATAAATTTGTGGGATGGTCGGGCAGAGAGTTAAATAATAAACGAGTGAGACGATTATATGTTTATTCCGTTCTCTAATTAAATCGCTCTTACATAATTACACATAAAGGTATCCGTAATAGTTATACGCTTAGGTATATAGTACGACCGCTGCAAATTTGTTATTTTTTCTTATTTCTCTCCTATATGCTAATGATTGAATATAACATTGAACCAAAATGGCTTACAGACATGCAGACCGACGTGCCTTGACGTGATCAACGACCAGAACAAGATAATATCGGACATATCAGAGAATATGAACCCATGGAATATATTCCTTGAAATGTTACTGCCCGACTCTGGCTTGGCAGCCTTACCACCTTTCGACAAGGAAAACGATGTAGTGTTGTTTTTCAAGTACTACGACCCTAAGCAAAAGCGTATACATTACTGCGGACATCATTATTTGCCCATAGCCAGCAAACCAGCCGATCTCATACCAATACTCAATCAGCGTGCAGGTAATCTCTACTTATGTTTTAATTTCCAAAGCAATTCTTTCGTTGTTTCGCTTTAATACCTAAAACGTATGTCACTGTGTCACGCGAAGTCTTATTTAATATATGTATATCTAATTAATAATAGATAGTGGGTTGCCAAATTAATGGGGACAGTCGTATTTTTCCATTTTATCCATTTCTTTCGTTGGGTACTCCTAAATGCAGTTTTAAGTTGAGCAAGTTGTTGGGATGTATTTTTTACATTCAGACTATCTCTATAACTCATATTTCAATGGATTTCATAAGTATAAGGGTCTGTTTATGCTTATGTAAGGTGGAAATTTCCATGGAAATCATAACCACTAAGGTAAATTTAATAGAAAAGCCAATAAATGTGTGGCTTCACAAGCCCAATATAAAAGAAAGTACCAAAAAGTGCATAAAAAGCATGCAAAGATGCATAGGAGGCCTTATTATATTAATTATTTCCTAGTATTATCTTCATCCACTTATCATTTTACTATTATTATTAATTCTTAAGATTATTTGGGTAAACATAGTTATAACTATAAATTTAACTAAAACTATATACTTTTAAAATATAAAAAGCTTTGCACTGTCCCTATTAATTTGTCAACCCACTGTGTAACACAGTCATGTGTTATCATGTTAAGATTACAAGAAAAAACATACACCAAAAGCAATAAAAACTTATAAGAATTTTAGTCCATACATAACCATAAAAAATACAATATAATTTATATAATTTTTCTGCAGGATTCCCTCCAGACACTTCTCTAGTTTTGTATGAGGAGATTAAACCCGACTTCGTTGAGAAAATCAACAACTTTAACGACCCACTTGAAAAGGTATTATTTATCAGTTTTTCTCTGTCACATCATTTACTAGGTATAATTCGATATGTTATAATTATGTTTATATATTTAAAAGTTTGTGCAATTACATTTTAGTTTTTCCTAAATTTTATCTATCCATTGAGTATCTTTTATATTAATAGATTTGAACAATACTTTTTATATTTATTGTTTTGATATTTGAATTAGTATTGCAATAAATTAATGTAAGTTTGCGTTAATTAAAAATTAATTATCATTTAGTATTTTCTATGAATTAGCTTTTTGTATAAATAATCTGCAAGCTGCTAGATGGTAAAGGTACGGTACTTATCTATTTGAGCTCTTCCAATTCAAATGAGGTTTTTATTTTATGATCACAAAATCTGAAACATTTTATTTTACGTCGTTTCACTGAGAGTGCGTTCCACTGGGACCATCACAATGCTCAAAATACACAAATGTAACACATGACCGTGGTCGCTATCGGGGCGAAATTGTCACTACTGACGTAATAACTTACAACACGTCACACTTTCAACGACGAAAATAAAATTTATTCTGTAATAGGTATATAAAATTGCTTATAATTGTTATTTCTCAAGGATGACATGATTGTAACAGTACTTCAGGCTTTTGTTTTAAATCCTTTAACTTGTTAATTGACGCTCAAAACACTCCGAAACCATTCCACTTGAGTTTGACACTACCGCTCAGAAGCGAGTGGAAAGACAAAAACCGTAGTTGTGAGCGTGTATTTTTCAGAAAAAAGGCAGTAGAGGTTTTTGGTGTTCAAGTTGTTTTATTAGATGATATTTTGATTAAAATAAACTAGCATGCCTCCTAGCGTGGGACGTCCACCGCAAGGTGGACAGATGACCTTATAATGGTCGCCGGAAGACGCTAGATGCAGGTCGCCTCCTGATATACATGGAGGTCCAAAGGGGAAGCCCGTATCCAGCAGTGGACGTCTTACGGCTGAAATGATGATATCTCCTCGCTTCATCTCTTAATACGAGTACCTGTGTAGATTAGTTGTTTGGTAACAATACGGGTGGAGATAGCTTGCGCTATCCTTGCTCGGGTTGAGTCGTTTGCACGCGGCCAGGTATTGGACGAGCTGATGGACGGTGACATCATCGTGTTTGAGCGCGCAGACAGCCGCCACGAGGAGCTCGAGTTACCCACCTGTCAGGACTACTTCAAGTACATCTTCTACAAGGTCGAAGTACAGTTTGTTGACAAGACGGTGGTCAATGACCCCGGGTAAGTAATTAGATTATCTTTACGCCAATGTCACGTATGGCCAACGTTTCGCCCCATTTTTGTTTTTTTATTCAATAGCGGACAAAGGAGCAGGTTTATATCCTATATGGTACTAAAACACCGCCCTCCCCTCATGATCAACCGCGCCACAGTCCGCGCATGATTGCGCTAAAGCGGAATTTTTAAATGCCTCTGATATCCTCACTCACTGCGAAAAACAGTACAAGTACCGTTTCACGCTGAGTATTCTGCGAGCCCGTGGTATCTCGTCAGACGAGCCGGCTCAATTAGTGCGTCAGCATATACTTCAGCATGGCTCTCCCATGGGTGCGACAGTATTTAGTTGCCCGGTCATTGTCAAGCCCTTCCAGAGACCGAATAAATTATAATTTAAATTACAATTGTTCGAACCCGGATCTAACTCGATAAATTTTGCTTCATGGTACACTTTTAAAACCATTAAGCTACAAGGCTTTCAAAGCAGTTACAGGTTCAGTTGATATTTGCAGATGTTTGTTTTGCTCTGATATGTGCTAATATTGGTGAGGAATGAAGGAGAAGCGCCAGGAATTGACGTGAAAGTAACAAGAGTAACACTGGATAATATTAAATAATGAACATAAACTAATTTTTTAACCGTGTGAGGGACATGCTGAAGCATATGCTAACGCACTATTGGGCCGGCTCATGCGAAGTGATACCACGGGCTAACAATACTTATCGTGAAATGGTAGTCGTACTTGAAACGGTACTTATGTTTCGCTGAGTGAGTGAGGATATCGGAGACTCTTAAAATAATTAAGCGGCGTATAAATCCTGCAACGTAACCAATGCGTGGACTGTGGCGCTCCCAAACCCATCTGCTCCGATATAGCATAAAAAATAATACAATTCCGTACTACAGATTCACAATGGAGCTGTCAATGCAGATGCGCTACGACCAAATGGCTCGCGCCGTAGGACAGCGCCTCAATGTTGATCCTTACCTCATACAGTTCTTCAAATGTCAGAAGTTAGTGATATTTATTATTTGAAATTAAGCTCGGAATCCGAAAACATTAATACAACGTTGATTTGTTACAGTTATAAGGATACCCCTGGTCTACCTTTAAGATATTCTTATGATGGCATATTGAAGGACTTGTTGGTCTATTGCAAACCAAAGTGCCCTAAGAAATTATTCTATCAGATTCTATCTATAAAAGTTAATGAATTGGATAACAAGAAGCAGTTCAAATGTTTATGGGTAATGAATTATCTATTAACAAGTAGTTTTGTGTTTTTGAGCGAAATTATATAACAAACATTTATATTACAGGTTGGTCCCAATTATAAAGAAGATAAGGATTTAATTTTATATCCAAATAAAGGAGGCAAAGTCGCGGACATATTAGAAGAGGCAGCTAAAGTTGTAGAAATGTCACCGGAAGGTTCTGGCAGGTAATACTGAAGGCCTTTTGGTTTAGAAATATAATCATAATTTGGAAAATATCATACTAACTGCAGGAAAGCAAACCATAGTTACATGTTCTGTATATTTTTTAATTATTTCTAAAATAACCTAAGGTCAATAGAAATCTTAAAACGTGTACTGTACATGCATTTTTGTATTTTTTATTTTATATGTTTACAGATTACGAATTGTGGAAGTGTCTTGTCACAAAGTGTTGCCGGGGCCAGATCCCGAACTAACTCTAGACCAAGTGACAATGTCACCTCCTAGACTCTATCGGATAGAAGAGATCCCGCGGGATGAGCTGGACTTACAGGTAAAGTGATATTAAGTCGGCATCTTAATAAAGCTTTAATTGTCCTCTGAATTTGAATTCCACATATATACCACTGGGCGGGAGATCCTAAATATCAGCTTCTGCCTCTAGATCGCATTCAAAGTAGAGTTGTTCGAAGGAGCTGTTTGGATTGATAACTGCTGCTAAATTTCATCATCTAACATCGAGGCAGAATACAAAGTTTCATCGCTTTCACCTCGAAATTTTTCGTTCCAAAACTGAGCGATTTAATGCATTTTGTGCTGCCCACCACCTATGAAACCAGCTGCCAGCAGTTGGGGACCTTCAAGAAACGAGTGTACATATTCCTTAAATGCTGGCAACGCAACCGCGGCTCTGCAAGGGCTAGGTGAACCTCCTGCTCGTTTGCCACTGATATTATACAAAAATAAATTATATATATAACGGCGCAGACGCCTCAGAAGTAGTAGATGGGTTTGAGGTCAGCAAAGCAGACATCACGATTATTGTTTTCTTGATAGTTATTTATCATTGAAAGAAAACATCAAAAGTCCGTCTTTGTTTATTGGTAATACAATGTAACGACTTCCCAAAGTGGTTGTTCACGTCTAGCGGTTCAAACTAGACTGAAAATAGACTTGTAGCCGGCCAAGTAGTATTTATAGTCTTCGTTGCATAACGGACTCTCTGTAGCTGCGCGTTGGTCATCGTTGTTACTGGTTTCACAGCGATGACGTATTTTGAATGTTGTTTTTGCGCCGATATAAAAATAATTATTGACTTATTAAAATGCTTATTTCCAGGAGGATGAAATGCTCGTTCCTTGTGCACATTTCTACAAGCAAGTTTACTCAACATTTGGCATCCCCTTTTACGCACGCATCAAACACCATGAGCCTTTCCAAGCGGTGAAGGATCGTCTACAAAAGAAGTTGGATATTCCTGATAAGGAGTGGGAGAAGGTTATTAAATATTTAATATTATTAAATATTTGATTTCAAAAATATATTTACCCTTATTAGAATTATCTCGGAATGCATAGTTTAAAAATTCATCGATGCCGCATTATATTTCGCCCAGAAGTCTCTGGAAAAATCAATTACTAATACAGTGTAAACCTTATGTAACGACACTGAAGGGACTGTGGATTTTATAGCTTTATAAAGAGTTGTCGTTAAATGGAGAGAAGAAAAGGTGGATGGAAGACAAGCTAAACCAACTAAA
>DWCF01005023.1:0-15083 GCA_018230265.1 Delias oraia | reverse complement strand
TTTGAGAAGGAATGTGTAATCGATCTTTTAAACGCCCGTGGGAGAGCCACGCTGAAGCATATGCTGTCGTACTAATTAGGCCGGCTAGTTCAAAGTGATACCACGGACTCACAGAATACACAGTGTGAAACGGTACGTGTAAAGTGTTTCGCAGTGTAAATGAGGATATCGGAGGCCCTTAAAAGTGTCGCTTTTGGGGCGTAAAAAGCCGGCAGCACAATCATTGCACGCAATGTGGCGGGGTAGTTCATGGGCGGCGGTGTTCCCTTACCACAGGAGATCCTGCTGCTCCGTTGTCCGCTATAGAATAAAAAAATAGGAATAAGTAAGTGAAGCTATTGTATACGAATCTCACTTAATTCCAAGTCTTTACAAACTTGTAAATTCTTGAAAATAAAGGTTTCAAAATGCCGCCAGTGTATACGGCAAAGCCTGCATGAAAAAGTACCGCTGCGAAGCGGTTCTAACCTTCCTTACTACCGTTCATTTGTAACACGCGCTCAAATTTCCTGTAAACACAAACACGGGATATTGTTGCTTATTGTAACTGAGTTACAGTATAGTATCCGTTGTATGTTGTGATTATGAAAATATGGCTGTCACGTGTATGTTGGCAGATGAGGCGGCGTGATGAAGATTTTCACCTTCAGCCTTCTTGCTTGTTCGAGTTTACGATACACTTGAGGAAAAACAGCCTTAAATCTTGATGACGTCACGAGTTAATCTATTGCAAAAAGACGGAACACTTCATATTTTCGCAAATGTCCCGCAACTTTTTTTAATTTTTTTTTAACACTGATGGCAAACGAGGAGGAGGCTCACCTAGGCCAAGCGGTCCACCGCCCATGGACACCTCCAGCTCCTGCAGAGCCGCGAGTGCGTTGCCGTCTTTTGCTTATCTGCTAGACTTCAACATAAGGCAAAATATTCAACAAAATTACAAATTTAAAGCTTTAAAACTAACATATTTGAGTAATAAATATTGACCTATATCAGATTATACTCAAGTTTAACGGAACAGGTGTAATTCCTATATAATACGAGAATACTGCCGCCGATGGAACCACTGTACAGTTCGTGCTTTGGTTGTGTTGCCAACTTTTACGCCGCTTAAGAGAAATAATTTAAATGATCTCCGAAAGCCTCACTCACTCAGCGAAACAAAATACAAATACTATTTCACAATTCGTATTTCGTATTATGTACTTCGGACGACTCGAACCAAGAAGTACTTTAGCATACGCTTCAGCATGACTCTTCGAAGGTAGTAAAAATATATAACGAGACACTCTTTGAAGTAAAGTAAATATATTTTGATTTTTGGAACCTTCAGCTGTGCTGTTTAATTCGCAGTACACTCCAGTAGAAAGTGTAAAGAATTTCTCTATTAAAAATTGCAAACTAAACAGTCATGTCGATTCAAGTATTTATTTAACATACGTAATACTCCATTTGTATTCAAAAAACGTTGAATTCGATCGTATTTCGTTTCCGAAGTATTGTCGCAAGTTTGTATCTTACTAAGCGGGTGTTTATGCTAATAGCGCCTTCCCTCCGGGATTCATTCTGTCAATTTATGACCTGGCTGCTCAAGGGTTTTACCCTGATTAGACCCTTTAAGCAGCTAGTGTTGTTCCTGCAGACGAGTACTTCGTATGGACCAAGTAATTCACGATTTCCTCTTGATCTTAATGTAAACAGTTTAAGAGCCTCGTGGTTTTATAAGCCTAACACGAAGCAAGAATAATCCAGTTTGAATCTTGGTCCGAACAAAAAAATATATGATTTATTTGGTCTTTGGAAGGGCTTACTAATAGATGGATGAGTGCCTTAGCACTGTTGCACCCGTAGAAGAGTTATTTTGAAGCATATGGTGACGCCGTAATAAGCCTGCTCGTCCGTAATGATACCACGGGCTGTCAGAATACTCAGCGTGAAACATTTATACAAGGTTTCATTGAGTGAGTGACATTAACGAAGTCCCTAGCTATGGCGCTTAAGCGGTGTAAAAAGCCTGCAACACAACCAAAGTAGCACTATCGCGCCGTTGTCCATGTGCGGTGGTGTTGTTTTACCAAATAGGAGACCTAACCTGCTCTGTTATCCGCTATACTGTTATTAATAAGTTAGTGATATCTCACCTTTACAATTATCGCGCTTTATAAATTTTCCTCTTTTCCTTGAAAGTTAAAGTAGAAGATGATCCTCCTCTTATCGAATCAGTACGTCCCTAGTCTCCCCTGCATCCTGTGGTCTTAATTACATTTTCTACGTCTTGTATCCATAATGTTCCTTGCTACAGTTTAGTTATTACAATTAAATTTGATTGTATTTCACAAGACTGCACTAAAGCTAATGAACGAACGCTTATCACATATGCTTGATCTGTCGCCAAGATATACAAAGATTTTAATAAAAATAGAAAGTAAATAAGCAGGAGCCTAACCTAGAACCCTTAGCTGGGCCACAGATATTTTGCCGCCTCGTAAATCCTGCTAACTTTATTAATGCGTCGTGTCGTAAACAGATAGTATCCAATGTTATTTCCCACATAAGGTACGATTTCATTGTCACACAAGGACTCTTATAGCTATGGACTTTTATTTAATATTATATTTAAATGCTATACTAGCGACCCAGTACTGTTTCGCTACATATAAAATGTTTTAATTTGACAGCAAAATCCCCATTAACAAAATGATCCATCATATATTTGACTGCCTCATAACTAAGTGATTTAATAGATCAACCATGAAGCGAGTAGTATCAGTTGTCTCTGCAAGGTTTTGACAGTGGCCAGGTGAGTGTCTTAATACTGTCGCACCCGTGGGAGAGCAACGCTGAACAATATGCGGACGCACTAATTGTGCCGGCTCGTCCGAATTGATACCACGCCTCACAAAATACTCAGCGTGAAATAGTAGTTGTATATAAAACGTTGCCTCTACTGTGATTCGCTGAGTGAGTGAGGATATCGGAGGCCCTTAAAATGCTGCTTAAGTAACGTTAAAAGCCGGCAACACAATCAATGCGTGGACTGTGGCGCGGCTGTCTATGGCCGTGGTGTTCTCTTACCATAGGAAACCCACCTGCACAGTTGTCCGCTATACTATTAAAAAAATTATTGAATTCGTTAATTATAAAAAATGTGAAAAGTCGCTCGACCGATTTTGTGTAAACTTCACGTAAATCATCTACTATATAGTCCAAAAAAAATTACTATATACTATACTATACTATATAGTCCAAAACATTTGGTTTAGATAGGTTAGCCCGTTCTATAAATATCTATGCTTCTAACTGGCATTGTTTTTTATATATACAGATTTGTTGTATGTTATTAAATAATTTATCAGCTTAATGCATTTATGGAAAGGGCTATGTTTCTCTACGTGATCGAATCAGAAATGAGATCCGTAGACGAACTAAAGTCACCGACATAGCCCACCGAATTAGCAAGCTAAAGTGGCAATGGACAGGCCGCATTGCAGATTAATGTATGTTTGTTATAATTTAGGAGTAGCTATATCTCTGTTAATGATGGCCTTCGAAGCAAAAGTTGGTAAAAGTAAAATACGAATATCTACTTCCAGAACTTCGTCGATACACTTTCTGAAATTGCCTTCGAATTGAGTAGAAGCAATTAGCAAAAGAATGCAGTCATAGCAGCTGAGCCAATTTGAATATTTCCTGGATATACATCTGTTTGCGTATGTCAAGCGCACTTCGGCTTAATTGAGCTTCCGGTTTTGAATTGTTTAAAAAGCGGACAACTTTTGCAGATTTTCAATTGTTTTTCCGAATGCACAAGTCATTTGTATGACAGCCGTAGTACGATATTAATTGGTGTCTAGTCGTCATCTATTACAATGTTTCACAAACTTTTTGTGTTAAAGACACATAAAAAGGGTAATTTTGTTAAGATATATCGCAAAAAATAAACATTTATTAAGTACCAAAACATTGAAACAAAAACAAATTTGTGTTGCTAAGTATTTTTACCTTTGTTTATTTCTTAACATAAGTTTATAAGACATGCACACATACATACATGCACACTTTGCGGAATACTGATCTAACCACAGACACATACAAAGTATTTATATATCTTATTTACATAGTAAGTAATATATACCTTTGACGATATTAGATGTTAAATCAAATAATTAAACACTGTTTTTTATCAAAATGGAAGCAAATAAGCAGAAGGCAGTCCTAGGATAAGCGGTCCTCCAGCAGTTCTTACTAGCCCGCGGGTACGTAGCCGGCCTTTAAGAGATAGGTAAATATGACATAAACGCATGAAAATGTTCCAAAATGTTATTTTTTTAAAATACATGAGATTAATCCTTGTCATGACTTAAAAAATAGGAAAAACTTTCTTCTATAAACTCTATGCTAATGTTATAATGATATGCCGGCTCGTTTCGAGATCACAGATTATTTTTTTCATGGTATAACGGATAACAGAGCAGGTGGGACTCCTATGTGGTAAGAGAACACCGCCGGCCATCACCAAACGCGCCACAGTTCGCACATTGCTTGCGTTACCGGTTTTTTACGCCACTTAAGCGGTATTTCATGGTCCTCAGATATCCTCACTCACCCAGAGAAACAAATTAGAAGTACCGTTTCAAGTACAACTACCATTTAACGCTGAGTATTCTGTGAGCCAGTGTTATCACTTCGGTAAAAGCCGGCCTAAATAGTGCGTCAGCATATGTTTCAGCATGGCTTTCCTTCTGGTGAAAAATCCACAAGATATAACGGAAACCTATTTAGATTTAATGTTACAGTTTTTCTTTAGTTAACATCTTTTGGAATTAGTAAATAAAAATATATAATAATAATAAAATAATAAAAAATCATCATTGCACCATGTTTTTATCAATTTTTTATATACAATCGGTGGCAAACGAGCAGGAGATCCGCCCAGTGCAAGCGGTCCTCTACCCATGAACACCCCCAACCTTTGCAAAAATAAGTGAAAAAATATAATTAAATTTTTGGATTTAATATCCAGAATCCACTTACATCGCTTTCTCAAGTGCCACTGCTTTTCAAAGAAAGCATTGGTTCTTCATACACCGAACTGAATTAAAGTCCTCCGGGGCACTCCCCTGTTTACCTTTCAAATCCGATGGTATTCAGGCGTGAAACACCTGTCGTAAAAACGTGTCCCGATAACAATACTCGACAGAGATTCGGCACGCCGATCTTGCCGCCCTGGGTGTTGGCTCCTGCGGCCACTGTAATCTGAGCTCTGGTATAGTGATGACATAAAGGCCAGCGTAGATTTATACTGGTTGCACTCTCTGCCCCAGAAAGGTCCTTCAAGTTCATTATTCTAATTGCTTTTTCATACGGACTTGAATGCTGTACTCTTTTCGAGTGCTGTTCAGTATTGCAGCATTATTATGAGTGGAGTTATTAAATTATTTCCCCTCACTCAGACTTTGATGGGATGATTGCGGAATTGTTAATGGAATTTAGCTATAAAACATCTATTAATCAATTTAATGGTTTTTTAAAGAATTATTGTGTTGATGATATTTTTAACATCCTTTAAAAAGCAATAAGAAGTTTTTATCTATTTATAGTAAAAGTCTTTTTCATTTTCTGCTGGCATGCGGGTGCGTTACTATTCTATAATTTTCACCCTTTATGAGGACAGCATAGGACGTCCACACAGGATAGACGACCTTATACAGGTCGCTGGAAGTCGCTGGATGCAGGTCGCCTCCGACAGGTATGCATGGAGGTCCGAAGTGGAGGCCTATGTCTAGCTGTGGACGGTCTACGGCTGAAATGTTGATGAATGTCCTAAAATTTAATTTAATGAATTTTTACGAACTCTCCCAAAACTGAGAACAGACATTCTTGTTCTATTCCGCTAGGCTTAAAATATATCTACAATGTTTTTAAATTAACAAAAAATATATAGTATTTGATAGAAAAGGACCAAATCGAAGTTAAGATTCGTATATAATAAAATACCTACCTAAAATATACATTTTTATTATATACCAGACATGGAAAACATGGAAAACATTAAAGGTAAGAGACGAACGCCGCGTATAAACAACCGCGCCAAAAACCATAATTTGGTGTGTTGTCGGCTTTTTATAGCCGTGTAACTAATTGGTCCTTTGGAATCATCATTCATTCGGTTAAACACTGGACAAGTTATATTTCACGCCGGTATTCAAATTGGAAACTATATCATCATTTAATAATAGTATTTATAACGAACAAAAGCAGGTCCTATAATTAAGAGAATACCGCCGTTCACGGATAACCAAGCCAGAGTCCGCGCTTTGGTTGTGTTGCCGACTTTATACGCAGCTTAAGCGGTATAATTGCAAAGGCCTCCATTCACTCATCGAAACACAGTAGGAACAATTACCATTTGACTCTGAGTATTCTATGAGCATGTCTAACTTTTCACTTGAAGACAATTTAAGCAGCGTGTAAACATAATTACTCCAAGCAACATGACATCTGCCTTCATAATCCTGATATACGATTGGCAGAGTCCAGCAAATAGTGATAATAAATCTATGCGCAGGCGCTGATAATAAATAAGCCGTGTTCATAAACATGTTACATTTGAAATGCGCTAATGACGAGCCAGGCATGTTAAATTATGCTCAGATGCCATTTTGCTATTTTTAGATGTTGTACGTAAATTTAATACTGTCTGTTAAATTTTATTTGTTCTAAACTTACGTATTCAAATATAAGAATATATAATATATGATCTTTACTTAATTGCTTAATTAGATTGCCTTGGGAGGGCCATGTTGAAGCATTAAATTTTCCAAAAATCTGCAACACAAAAACAAGTGTATAAATAATAAACTTTGATGAGAGCTTTAAAATGTGTCTTTTTTATTTTTATTTCAACGGTATTAAACGAGCAGGAGGCTCACCTAGGGTGAGCTGTCCTCCGCCCATGGACACCCCTAGCCCTTGCAGAGCAACGGGTGCGTGGCTTTTAAGGGATATGTACGCTCTTTTCTTGAAACTTCTGTGGAATCAGCGCCTTCAGACATATTTCCAAACCTTAGGGATCTTCAAAAAACTAATGTATTTCTTAAACGGCAACGTACTCGCGGCGATTTTTATTTAACAAAATAAAAACTCGATATGGGTTTTACATAAAAATGTCCTTAATAACGGTTTAGTGTTAGTTATAATAAAATAATAATGTAATAAGTAATTTGACTCGGATGACCAATTACAGTGTTAACGATAAGGATTAAGCATTTTATTTCTGTTCTTAGATGTTACCCACTGGTAATTGCAGATATAATTTATCATATAAATAAATATCGACAACCTTACTGTATCCAGAGCCGACTTTAACCACTTGGAGTCCTTGAGCATATTAGGGCGCCCTATGTTAGAGTACTATTTTGTTCAAATAGACAAAGAGAGTAGACGAACAAAATCAATCTGATGAGACGACCGACCGCGAGGCTCTGGTCAAGTGCCAAAAGTGACCACTGGGAAAGAGGGCTCTGTAATTTCGAATCTAATCAAGGCATAGATTTTTCAAGAAGCACTTTAGGAACTTAAAATAATAATTGTTCAGTAAAACTGTAAGATCCTAGGCGAAGAGAATTTGTAAACTTCCTTGATGTAAGGGTTACTGGTTTCTATACCCGGTCTAAATATTTTTTTTAGGCGGGCTTAACGGTAACCAGGTCAGTGTTTTAATATTGTCTTATCCGTGAGAGAAATACACTGAAGAATATGCTGACAAACAAGATGGTTCTACTCGGTAAGACTTATACCACGGGCTCACAGATTATAAGTTGAATACTTGATATATTTTAAGCAGAACCTGAGATTATAGGATTAAACTAAATAATTTAGACAGAGTAAAAAGACGGCAACGTAACCAAAGCACGGCTTACGGTATGGTTGTACATATGCGTCGGTGATCTCTTACTGGCCAGGACCCGTATCGCCCGTTGTCCGAAAAACATTTGTTTTATTAGAGTTACAAGAGTCTATATATTAGTAATATACGTCTAACCCCTAAAGACCAGCTACGCACTCGCGGTACTGTAAGAAGCAGGCCACCGTTTAAATAAAGTATCTTTATAATCATTCATCATCATCATCATCTTCATCATTACAGCCGTAAGACGTCCACTGCTGGACATAGGCCTCCCGCTTGGACTTCCAGGAATACCTGTCGGAGGCGACCTGCATCCAGCGTCTTCCAGCGACCTTTAATCATTAAAAAATTACAAATATTCAATACAAAATGCACAATAAAAAGAATTGTAGATATATTAATCTCTCGTACAGTGCGTAAATTTATGAGATACAACAACATTTCACACCTAATACCAATATGGAAGCTTTTAGAAGGCCTATAAATTTTACAGCCTATTTTCGTTATATCCAGACTTATTTGTGTTCAAGATAAGCCTAAGTTGAATCTTAAGTGCGTTCGTTCGCACATAAACTAAATGATAGTAAAGTTTCCTCTGTTAATTTTGTTGTATTATAAAGAAGAAACCCGTTCTTTTTTATGATACAGCGGACAACGGAGCAGGTGGGTCTTGTAAATGGTAAGAGAACACTGCCGCACACGAACAACCGCGTCACACGAACAACCACGTCACAGTTCACGCATTGGTTATGTTGCCGACTTTTTATTCCGACCAAGCGGCATTTCAAAGCGCCTCCGATATCCTCATTCACTCAGGTAAACATGGCTAAAGTATGGTTTTAAATACAACTACTGTTTCACGCTGAGTATCTTCTGCGCACATGGTATCACTTGGGATGAGCCGGCACAATTAGTGCCTTAGCATGCATCACCATGGCTCTACCACAGGTGCGACAGTATTAAGACACTCGCCCGGCTACTGTCAAGCCCTTCTAGAGACCGGATAAATTATAAACCCGGGATTCGAACCCGATACCTCTATTAAACTACTTAGCTACGAGGCTCTCAAAATTGTCAAATTAAAGTTAAAATATGTTTTTTCAAAATAAGATATAAAGCAGAAATTATTTAACATCAAGATGTGATCCATGCTGAAGCATATGCGGACGCACTAATTGGGCCTGGTCTTCCGAAGTAATACCACGGGCTCAAATAATACTCGACGTGAAATGGTAGTTGTACTTGAAACGGTACCTCTACTATGTTTCGCTGAGTGTGGATATCGGAGAGCCTTAAAATTGCTGTTTAAGTGGCATAAAAAGACGGCAACACAACCAATACGCAGACTATGGCGTGGTTTGTGATGTAGTGTTCTCTTATCATATAGAAGACCAACCTGTTCTGTTGTCCACTGTACCATAAAAAATATCGTTTAAGAAGTCTCTCACTTAGCAATTGGCAGCAGTGTTATCGGAGTGGGTATATGTGGAGTCAGTTTGTCGTATTGCAGTTGGTTCTATTGAAATAATTCAGTGGCCGAGTTGGCTTCGTGCCAGGATTTTATCAATGTAACAGCTTCGGGGCCAGGCCTGGCTTCGTTTTACAATTTCTCCTGTTCTGTAATTCTATGCGACGCGACATACATTTTATGCCGTGGCAAAAGGGAATGTGTGGTTCTGAATATTTTGTAGTAAATTATGTAAAATAAAAATTCATTGTATAATCTAATATCAATTTAAAGATGTCGAAGGCGCTTAAAATTAGACCGCTTAAGGGGCATTAAAAGTCAGCAACAAAACCAACGCACGGACTGTGGTGTGGTTCTCCATGGGTGATGATGTTCTCTTAGCATATAAGAGAACCACAGTACGTTCTATGTGCCTTTAGTTTTTAATAAACCTTACTCAAAACTATCTGAGAAAGTTCTTAACCAATTTAGAAGTTATCATTTATCCTTTAAACTCATACGAATTGTGGAATGAAGAATGGCTTCTCCTTTGCGGCTTAAGTTCTCAATTAAAATATCCGTTTATCTTAATTAAATCTCCTTAAAGCCAGCCTCGCCTTAATTTTTAAGTTATTTAACGTTTGTCTCAGACGTTTTCAAGTTAAATGACCTTTTAGAGCAATCTCTATATAGGCTACTTACAAATACTTAGTTGCTTACATGTATCCTGGAGTAATATTCTAATATTATTTTATGGTATATCAGTGGTTTTCTCTTTGATAAGAGATCAGCGCCGTCCATCGATAACCACTCTACAATCCGAACTCGCTGTGTTGCCGTCTTTTTATACGTCATTTAAGCGATTTTTATCTTAATAGGGCTTCTATAATATACGGCTGCTATAATTATAGACCTTCAAAAAAGAGCATACCTATCCCACTAAAGGCCTGCAATGCACTCGCCGCCTTTTAAGGGCTGGGGTGTCCATGGGCGGAAGACTTCTCATCCCACTTAGGAGGTGAGCCACCTGATGAAAAAAAAATGGAAATAAAATGTTTGTCGTGATGAACCAAAACTAACAACCAGAAACGCTAATATGAAAATTGTATAAACAAAAGATTAGGCGTAATCTATGAACCAAAAGCCGAGGATTACTCACGTCTTGAGAACGCAATAAAGTCAGCGGGTTCTGATACCTTATGATTTATATTTATATGTATAGGTAAGAAGCGAACCGTTAATGACCGGGGTGGAAATTTAATAAGACTGCAGCCTTGCTACGGGTGTTGTTATGCAAATTTTATTGCAGTAGAGCCTCCGACGGACGAACTTGGAGTTTTTAAAAAAACGCCGCGTTTTTCACTAAGCAACGGGAATGTTGAAGGATTGAAAAAAAATCTCTATATGATTGTCAATTGTCATGTATTCAATAGGGGGAATAATTAATAGAATAATTTATTTAAAGCTTACTAAATCAACAATACAAACACACTATAATTATAAAGATAAGTTTAAAAAGGACTAGGACTGGAACTGTGTCACCACAAGTGGCTGAGCGCCGGTTTTCAGCGCCCCCATATGTACAAACACAAATATAATTTTAATAAAATTTGCACCATCAATATAAAATATTACTTTAAAATAACGAATTGAATAAATGTAACAAGAAGAAGGCATATATTACAATTACATTACAATATTATATTTTGTTTCATTTAGTTATTTGGAAAATAAATACAGTTCTTATAATAATTTTTATTAATATATATAATGTAATTAGTTTATTAAACATTTTGTAAAATTTAATCTTAAATTATTAAAACGAAAGGCGGAGTAATTTACAAAATAAGTATTAAATTACTAATATTCCTATTAGAAGCTTGTATTTTTAACTGTATAAAGGGCAACGGAGCAGGCGGCTCTCTTATGCCATAGGTCGCCTATTGACAACTGCGCTGAAACTAGTGCAACTTGTTCTAATAGCGCTGTTTTAAAGATCAGGAACAAAATTATTTCCCGTATGTTCCCTTTGTTGTAACCTGAAACGCACAATATGCTCGATGGGTAGATAACAGCAAGTGTTCAGCTTTTATGTGGCTATGAAATCGCGGGGGCTCAAGGGTTGCCATTGACGAGGGCGAGATTTCACTTACGGACCTCTTTAACTCACAGACTAGCAAAACGCAATTTTGTCATGCCATGGTAATTTTATGCATTTTTAACCTATCACGTAACTAAGTACTTTTATGAACGTACCACGAAGTGAGAGGTATAGGGTTCAAGTCCCGGTCTGAACAAAAAAAGATTATGGTTTATTCGGCCTTTGGAAGGACTTAACAGAGGCCGGGTGAGTACACTGTTGCACCAGTGAGAGAGCCATTCTGAAGTCGGTTCGTCCGAAGTGATACCTCGGGCACACAGAATGCTCAGCGTAAAACGGTACTTATACGATGTTTCGCTAAGTGACTGAGGTAATCTGTGGCTCTTGAAATTATGCATGTTAAGCGGCGTAAAAAGTCGGCAACACAACCATAACTGTAACTATGGCGCGGTTGTCCATGGACGGCGGTGTTCCCTTATCATATAGACGACCCACCTGCTCCGTTTTCCGTACTATAAAAAAGTAATAAAGCAAACAACAAACATTACGATTTGAGGAACTTGAATAATAATAATAATATATATTATATAAAGGACGGCGGCAGATCCGAGGTTCTAAGCTAAGGGTTGTCCGAGCTAAGGATGTACATATGAATAACCAATAGATCGCTTATTCTGATTAGCTTCCCTTACATACATGTATAGACATATAAAGAAATTAGTATATTATGTTAATCTGAATGCTGTGTGAACTTGAAACGTATGTAATAGTGAAATAAAATTATAAAAACTTATCGTAAATTATAAAATATCTATAGATATATATTTTCGTATTATTTTTCCGCATCGCATTGATTAATTGAACTTTTGACTTTTAAAATGCATCATAATTGAAGATCTAAGTGATTTGACATCCGCCCACTTGACGGCATGTGTCATCAGTACTAAAACAGTGCCGTGATAAAGGAACAGTCATCCACTATCAAATTACAATCTGTGGACCAATTGCCATTCGTTACATAGCTTTCATTGAATTAAAACACTCGCTATGAAGAGAGTTATTGCGTTTCTCTCTTTAATATCTGTCTCATTAACAGTTAAATGGATACCAAATACAAATTTCAATTTACCATTGAACTTTAAGAACGGAAAAATCCCTTGTTCGAAACAAAGCGTTATCTTTCCAGATGTCCTTAACGGCTTTATAAATTTCAACTCTGAAATTGCGGTTAAGGATTTTGTTTTACCAATAGATGGAGAGTTTCTCATATCAAATGGAATAATAGAATTAGGAGGGATTGATAATTGTACAGATGTGGAAAATGTGTATTTCTTAGAAAAATCCGTGGCGTCGTGGTCCCAACCAAATGTATGGAGTTCACCGAAGTTCAATAAAGCTACACCAGATGCTGAGAGAGTGCCATGTTTTGATGATATTGTAGAGTTTCCAAATTCCGTTTTTACTGTACTACTACCAGAAGTGGATCAAATCGTCAGAAGTATTAAGATTAACAGTGACACATATGATACAAACACATTTGTTGAATATGTTAGAAGATCGCAGAAGTTTGTAATGAATCAGAAACAGGAGACTGGCGTTGTTGTGAAATATCAGCAGTGTCAATCGCGGAGTGGCTGTCCCTGTCAGAAAAACTATCTAGAAATTGATTGTAACGTGAAATTCTGTCCGATACCAACATGCGTTGATCCGATTCAACCGACTGGGCATTGCTGTAAGCTATGCGGTGGGGCTATTAAATTTGACATAGATCAGAGTTTTGATATGATGAAATTTCGGGAGCTTGTCAGTGATATAATTGATGAGTATGGTAAAGATGATTTTGAATACCATATTGGAAGAACTGGTTCTAAAATACAGTTGGTGGTGACTAATAAAGGTGAATATTCTGAAACGAGTGCTCTAGTTGTGAATGATATTGATCGACGTATGGAGAAACATTGGATACAGGGCATCAAAGAGGCTGTTATAAGCGGATCTCCTCTCTCCAAATATGGTTTGAGTGGCAAGATATTTGTGTCTATGTTCTTTGCTGTAGTTATTCTTTTTGGTTTAATTTACTTATATTATTATAAACTGCCAGAAGTAAGGATTCCAATTATGGGTGTTTCAATATTTTCTCGGTATCAAAGACGATCTGATAGCGTTGTATCACTGACAAGAAGGGATTCTGTTATAACTACCAGATCGGGGATCAGAACCGGTTTCAGAAACCCGATGTACGATTCGAGACGAAGTAGAGTTATAGTTGATGAAACTAGTGAAGATCAGTAGCTGAAGACATGACGAAGATTTTTCATCTGTATCAGGTGGATGTTTATCATTTCACAACTGAGCGATTTTAAGGTATTTTATGCCGCACACCACCGGCTAGTTCAACCTACGGAATTAGCTGCCTGATGGGGTATTTATAAACGAATATGAAAATAAGGAGGCAAACGAGTAGGAATCGCATCTAACATAAGCGGACCTTTGCCCTTGGACACCCCAGCCGCTCGTGGTTGGAGGGTACGGTGGCCTTTTAGAGATAGGAGTACTTTTGTTTTGAAGGTCTACAAGATCCTACCACCATTTTATATCTTTTATTAGTGATATTAGATATTTAATAATTTGTATTCTAAAACAATATTTTCCACGGTCAGCTAGTTTTATATATAAACAAAATAAAAAGCGTAACACAATATCACAGCCTTTACAAAGCGAAAATAATATGAACGGAATAAGAAGTAACTGGACACCCGGCGAATGTTCAGAATCATTCGCAGCCGAGCCCTTTGAGTTTGAACTCAATCAATAGTATTGGGTTTCTTGAAAACAACTCAAGAAACTCACTGTCATGAGCCTCGTTAATCATCTTTTGTTAATCATCGCACTACACAATTTAGTGCAGCATTCTGTGATTTAGGTCTTTATTTAGACATAACTTTACACAGAATTTAAAAACTCGCTTGAAAATAGGATATTAATAGGTAAATTAAAAATTAGTAAAATATATACGATTATTATTTAATATGTTTGTTAACAAATATAGTTAAAATTATTTACATAAACTGTCTTTTTGTTTACCTGACTAACAATGTTGAAAAAAATAAAAGCCTTTAAATATCTGACAGCGCCTTGGTGTATCGAGAGAGTCCAGAAACGTCAAAAGTGACAGCGACATCAGTCAAAGAGCGTTTTTCTAGACGTTTCTTCACTCTGACGAAATGCCGTGCTCTTTTGTGCGTGAGAAGGAATAGATAATCCATTTGCATCGCGTTTTACAAAACGTCCTCGGTCGAGTGTCTCTCGCTAATTATAAGAATCGAATGTGCTGATTATAATAACGTAGCTATTTGTGTGTATCATGGTGTGTAATGGAATATTGTTATCCTTTTAAAAAGTGGTGTTAATTCTCCTCGCCCGACAACCCACGACCGCTCGACATTTCCAGATGAACTGCAAAGGTTTTTCCCTTTATATCTTTTAAAATATCATTTGAAAGTAGGATATTATGTTAGTAAGAAAATAAATAATGAATCATAAAAAGCTATATAATTCATATTTTGTATGTGTTTTATTAAATAGAATTATAATAATTTATACGGACTGTCTTATTGCTTGCCTAA